>JAOTAV010012986.1:0-26138 GCA_026546445.1 Cyclargus thomasi | reverse complement strand
ACTATATTAATTTTAATATAGTGCCTTGACGGAACTCAACAAAATAAAGTGATTTTTGAGATTTATTCCGATGAGATATTTTGGAGTCCAAAACTCCAAAATATCTCATCGGAAAATAAATTAGTCTACATAATATACGTCTAGTGATATGCATTTTTTTTTATTATATTTAGGGGCAAGCGAGCAGACGGTTTACTTGATGGAAAGCGACTGCCGTCACTCATGCACACGTGACATCCGAAGAGTCGCAAGTGCGTTGCCGGCTTTTATGAGGGAATAGGGAATGGATATAGGAATAGGGGGATTAGGAAAGTTGGGCCATTGGTAAACTAACTCACTGGACGAAACACACCACAACGCCGTTTCGCGCCTGTTTCCTATGAGGCCGTGATATCACTCCGGCACGTTCGCGCCGAAACATGGCTCAAACAGAGCAATTCACATAGTATGAGCTCCAACCAAAATTAAATAAGAACTAAGTACATAGGTACTAGTATTCAATAATTCAATATCAAAGGTTGCCTGTACGTGAATATTGTAAAGAGAGCTACGCCTTATCTATTAGATAGATGATGCCCTATGTCCTTCCCCAAGACTCAAAGTATCTCCATACCAAATGTCACCAAAATTGGTTCAGAAGTTTGAGCGTGAAGAGCTTACAGATAGACACACAGAAACACTTTTAAATTTGTAATATTAGTCCATACTAACAATCATAATATTTATAGAGTCGAACGTTATTACGAAATGTTACAAAATATTAAGTTATGTAATTAAAAGTTGTTAAATATTTTTCGTTTCGCTCAAAATGGCTTAATCTTAGTAAAAATTTGTAGCAAGTTCGAAAGGGGTTTGAACAATAGCAGCTTAGAGTATAAAACAATTGAGTGAATTATAAGAAGCGTAAAAAATGAATTTGTTTCAGAGAGCTTTTGTCCGCGACGTCTTACTTGTTTCCGTGAAATATTCCCTTAAATATTATCTTTGTATAAAATTTACAATTTTTAAGACTCTTTTCATTGAATTTCAGAAAATAAATGTTGTTAATGAGTATTATTATGAAACAGGGAAACATTTTAGTGCTCGCAGTTTGTGCGTTAAGTTTTAACGTTACTTAGTACATTTAACAGTTGTTTAAGAACATAGCAACTTTTAAATAGTTTTAAAGAATAGTAGGGTAAGAAAAAAGTCTAAAGTATAAAGTAAAAGATTGTTATGATTGTTAAAGTTTAAACGCTCAAACTGTCCGAGCTAGTTCCTTATCCGACGGTAAATCTTGCTGAAAATATGACTACCAGGGAATATTAAAAATTGAAAGGTCTGATATCTGTAACTTGCACAGTGTCAGGTAATAAATGTTCGATAATGCAAAAAGATCAAGTGACAAGAAGCAGGTGACCTATACCTGAGTTTTGACCACAATAGGGTCAATTATGACCAAAACCGGTTAGTGACGAGGAAGTCACCTGTTCCGGGGGTCACCGGGGGTTACGGGGACAATAGATGACCTCTGGTATTGTGTTTACTAACAAGTGATTTACCTCGGGCTTTTATCATTTTGCAAGTTGACAAAGAGTTAAAATTGGAGAAAATTAATTAATAAAAAAAACAGTTAAAATTGATTTGGCCAATATTTAATATTGTGCAATCATAAATTATAATGTTTTTATAATGTATTTCAACAACACGCGATATAGTTGTAAAGTGTGTCAATTTTTAGTAAGAAAACTAAACCTATATAACTTGGCTTATTATTCGCTTTTAAGAGGTTTTAAAAACTTCATCCAGTAATAGCTGCTGGACGTAAGATTTTAAGGAACTATTTCATTGTTGCTATAGTTGAGATTCAATTGAAGTTCTCACTGGTCTAGATAATGAAACTTATTATTACTATGTACGATAATAATTGAAGGTCCCTGTGCTAAGATCTATTTCGCGGGTCGCAACCCCTTTCGTGTAGTCGGACAAAGACGGGCGAGCCAATATGTTGCAGTGAGAAAATAAAGGGATGATATATTGTGAACGCTCATGTCATTAAAAAAAACGATTTCCTTAGTCCTGTCAAGGTGCATTTAAACTAGGGATTGGCTGCTAGATATCGATCATCGTAAATTGTAACAACCGCTCTTGTAACATTTCGTTTTGCTCATAAAGTACGAGAAGCTCATTTTTTTCAAATGAAAACGTCATTTAAAAACAGTATTTTTTAATTTTTTAGGACTTCTCATAAAAACGACACCATAAGTTGCAAAATTAAAAAAAAACCTTCTTTTAGTAAAAACTTAAAGCAGGATTTTTAAAGTTTTGCTACTAGACATGTAATTAAGAATCTTACTGATATTATTTAATACGGGAAACCTTTTAAAATATGGATGGATTTTGATGACGTAAAATATTTATGGATTCATCCGATGTCCCAAATAGGCTACTTTAAATAAGCTACTTTTTACTAAGGGAAAATGTCATATGTATTTTATTTCTCCTCCTACCGTGGAGCACAGCTGGTTTTCATAAACATAATATGAAGTAATAGGTAGTACGTTAGATGCTAATATCGATATCAGCATCATGATCTCCCCCCGGCGCGTCACTAGCACACCTCAGGTGAACGTAATCATGGTGGGAACTATGACAGCTGTCTCCCTCACTCCGCATCAGTCCCTCTCATCTCACAATATGTTCTACAATAGGCTACGTGATTGAATAGAGTTTTTTTCTAAGTGCAAGCAATGACATGTATTGTGCCGAATTTAATTTGTTAGAACGAAATATGTGAAAAATTAAATCTTACAGGTGTGATTTGTATGTAATGTCTATGATTGTTAATTGTTATAGCAATAAATTAAATTAATGTAATTTTTTAAGGTTAAGCTTCTGTATGTTTTGTAGGTAAAGCCGCTGTGCCGAGAAATTGTGATATGCAAGATAGTTTTTTATGTTTTAGTAAAAAAGCTTTAAGCAATAGGTTTGGATCGTTTTTCGGGCTATTTCAATATTTGAGGCCAGAAATTTAATCGGGAGAGTTAACCGAGACCTAAACGTTTTCGCTTTTTTATAGAATCGCCAAACAAACTGTATGAAAATGACATAAGGCGTAACGAACGCTTATGGCATTTCCATACACTTTGATTGGAGATTCTATAAAGAAGCGAAAACGTTTAGGTCTTGGCTAACTCCCCAGGACTAACGGTTTTTTTTTGACAACGGTAGTAACTGCGTAGAGGAAAGGCTTTATCTACCTAAAGTCTGTACATGTTGGGACGTTCGGCATTGCTTATAGCTGTGTATATGATTGCAATTCACTCAAGAGGTAAATTTCAACTGCAGAATTAAATTGAAATGTGAAAATTGTGAACACTTTGCAAACAGAGATTTAGAAATGATGAAAAACAGACGTATTTAATATCATAACGTATAGTCAAAGGATATCGCGTACTTCTGTCTCCTCGTGGTAGTGAAAATCAGTATATAATACCTTATCGTTATTGTAATTACATTATTTTTAAAATTTTGAAGATCAACTGCTATTTTAAGCGCTATACTGCTCCTTAGCTGGAAAATGGAAATTCTGTTCTCGTTAAGTCGTAATAAAATATAATTTTCATAAGGCGCATACTTCAATACGAACTGTGCTTATAAACATGAAACAATAGCAAGTAATATTTTCTAGCAAGTTATTTTACTAGGCCTGAATGTGTTCGGTGCAGTTTGGTGTAACAACAATGCTAGTTCGGTTCCTTTGTCGGCAACTTTTGCGCTGCACAAAGACACCGACTTCGTTTTTTCTACCTTGTCTATTACGCACTAATTACACAAAAAAAAATGTTGGAAATTATTCGTATTTTATTTTACTCTCCGCATTTAAGCTAACTTTTTCCCTTTAAATATTAGTTAACGGATCTTGAGTAAATCTTATTAATAAATTCAAAAGTTAATAAGTTCCAAATTGAAGAATCGTCGCTGTAAAAATATTTCCAAGAATACTAGTTTTATATTTTTTTAGTTTAACAGACCTTAATGTTTCTGTAAGGAGACATTAATCAATTTAAAAATAAAGAAGTTAGGTGTTATTGAATAATAATTGTTGTCACATTGCAGTGCATACTCGTATAAAGCCATCATTAAGAAAACAAAAACAAATACTTTCAGCGCTAGACCGATTAATAATTAAATACTTTTGTTGTCCCAAAAAATACAAATATATTGTGTATTGTGCTACCGTGAAAAGCACGTAACATACGGTGTGTAAGTGCAACATTCATATACACGTACATTGTCACGTAGATGACGTAGAGCGTCGCGCCGCTACCGCGTCTACGGGCCGACTACGGCGAATCATAAACCGTAACACGTAAAGCTACGTTCATCGTTAAGCTATGTATACAAGACTGATAATGTTTTTGCATTACTCGATAATTAGTATATTTTGCAAAACATAATAATATTTAAACCTTCTCTGGATTTGTATATCGTCTATTACAGAAAATACATACTTTTCAATCTCATTTTAAACATTTTAAGCAACATTAAACATATATTTTGTAAAAATTAAAACAAGATCCAATGCTCTTAGTAGTTTTCTGTAAACCAAACTCTATATGAGACATTAACTCTAAAGAATCAACATACCTGAATCGCGCAAATTACGCTTTTTTATGATATTAAGGGGGCAAGCGAGCAGACGGGTTGCCTGATTGAAAGCAACTGCCATCGTCCATGGACACTCGTGACATTGGAAGTTGGGCCACCGGTAAAATCACTCACTAAACGAAACACAGCACAACGCCGTTTCATGACAGACCGTGGTATCGCTCCAGTCAGCCGGCCCATTCGTGCTGAAGCATGGCTCTCCCACGGCAATGAACATCCGTATTA
Source organism: Cyclargus thomasi (assembly GCA_026546445.1). Taxonomy (NCBI): domain Eukaryota; kingdom Metazoa; phylum Arthropoda; class Insecta; order Lepidoptera; family Lycaenidae; genus Cyclargus; species Cyclargus thomasi. The sequence continues at coordinate 21,263 of JAOTAV010012986.1, read as the reverse complement.
TGTACTTGAGATTCGAAAATGTCTCATTGGTACACGCCTCCACTGGGGTTGGAACCTGCACCCTCTCGAGTGCGGACCAAAAGTCTTAACCACGGGGCTATGGACGTTACCGAGAAAGAAATTTCCTGTTACTTGCCTACTGAAATCTCACTGTATTATTTTGTACGTTATCTGAGAGTGATGGCCATTATGTCGCAACCTAAACGCTTCAGACGCACCTAATCCAGGGTGTCCCACTTTCGTTATGACTTAATGTCCCCTACTCATGGCAAGTCGTATACAATAAATATCAACTTAGACAAAGGGTTATAAAAACTTGCTAACAAGGCGAGTTGGAAGTTCGTATGTGTAGGGATTTTAGGGATGAGCTGTTTACTGTGACGACACCGACTCTTGTAATAAAATTATCCTGTATTCTGTTTGTTATATTGATGTAAGTTTGAGCATCATCATTTTTGATCTTCCTTATGTTGATTTGCTATTTTTATTTCTTATTTAATAAAAATGCCATATACATTATTGAAATAAAGAATGTGTTAAAATTTTGCATCTTAAAATGTTTTCTGTGATAATTTTTATATTTCAACTATTTCTTCAAAATACTAGATGATACTGATAGTGATGATAACTTAGTTATGCTAAAATTAAATTATCTTGCTTGAACACATTACATTTTAATATATAAATATGTCCTGGATAAAAAGTATGTCCTTCCCCGGTATCTCCATACCCAGGAAAATCGGTTCAGCAGTTTAGGTGTGAAGAAGTAGCAGACAGACAGAAACATAGATAGGAAACAAACAGACACATTCACATTTGTAATATTAGTATAGATGTAAAATTATGTTTTTTATTTAATTCTTTTAATAGATCGAATTAGGATAAATTCGAGTCCCGCAAAAAGACCCTGGCGAAAGAACAAAAAAAAACTGACAGATTTTTGGGATACATCTGACAAATTTCCGTTGTTAAATTATTGTCGTTTTGTCTATTCTGCCGCGAAAAAAAGCCTCTATATATTATACCCTTGTATAGTATACTGTAAGAAGAGAAAGCCAGAGTCGTGGGCGCATCGGCTAGATTACCAACAAATGAACATTTTCTTTTAATTTTGCTGTATGCATTTTTCCTTAAGCATAATCTATTGGACAAACATTTATTGACAACGTACAAGTCACGGGACCACGAATTGCGAAAAAATAGTCGACCACCCATGCAGAGTGATTGTCTCTCTCGCTCACACCTATGTGTCGTGTAATTAGACGTCTCTCTCGTTTCTTTTATTGTTATAGGGTGGTCTTTTTCAACTTTTGACATTTAATTGCTGACAAAATAGATTATTGTTTTTTTCTGTCAATAATAATGAGTTAATTAAATGGGTAGCTTTTAAAGTATATATTACTTTGTTCTTGTGTTCTTAAATAATGGAAAAAGATATATATCCATTAGACATGTGTATTTACTTTTGTATGTTCATACAAGCATGAAGTACATGCATTTAACAAATTAATATTTCTATATAACATACTTTTAAAATAGGCTAGTTTGTACTATGTATTTTTAAATGAAGTTTCTTTTGAAATTGAAAATTATAGAGTAGCTTAAAAATAAAGTTATATTGCACTGTGATGGCCAAGTTGAAAGACTGCAAAATTTCTTCGAAATATTTACATAGGATACTAGCATAAGCATCATAATATATTAAAATAAACTTGCAATTAACAAGTAAGATATATTATTATAATATCATATTATGGGAAAGTATGTCTCTAATGTTAACTCAATAGCCTGTGGTATCTAGGACATGTCAGACTTGGAGACCAACTGTTTAAGATGATATTCCTAAAAAAAACTTTTTTCGGGCTGCTGCCTTCACAAAATATACATTTTGTATTTACGTAGATTAAGAATTATACAATAAATAGTGACTGTCATACTATTTCAGTTGTGCTATGGCTAATACACACCTGACGGTACAGAATAAACTTTTCAAGTTGGCTGCACTGAAAAGGCTGTGGCTTTTGTAATAACACTGAAACGCCAATAAAACCAACCACACATCTAAAGCTATAATACCACTGCGCTATTTTTACTGTATATCCCATAAGGGGTTACGACTACCTTACACAATATTATGATGACTAGAGGTCACTGTACTCAAATTTCGACTATTAATATTTAAATCCATCGTGAAGAACTTTAGAAAACTATTATCTACATACAAGCACAGACTTGAATTTGACATGTAGGTCTCGTTACTAGGTCAATGCGTTTTATTTTAAAAAATCAAACTTCAACCATAGGCAAAACAGTATTTCGTGTATAATTATCGTGTTACGTCAAAATTTTTTAGTGTGCGTAGATATATTTGTTAAAAATATGCAAAATCAAAACATTTTTTTTAATAATATAGGTATTCCACGTTCCTCCTCAATAACAACTACAACTGTGAGAATTTTCATGGTTTTATATCTACGTATCTATCTTAAAAAGGGAAATAAAAAGGGATACAAAGTTTCAGTCAGCTCACGTATTAATAATGAGATAATAATATGACTACGTTACGTACGTAAGAAAGATTAGTCATATAATATTATCATTGTTTTACGGGTTAAGTAACCATTTGAGTTCTATCTGTCTTGATATTCAAATAAGCTGCGGCTTTCTTTTATTCTGATTCACTTGTTAAAGTTCACATATTGGTGAAAAAATACAGCAAAAGTTATCTCAAGGTCGAAGATTTTTTTTTTCATAATAAAAAGTATTCTTTATTGTTATAGCTGTTACAGCTGTCAAAAATCTGAAACATTGACTAATTAACTTACTTATTAACTTTCACTTATTATCTTACATACATGGATGCTATAGTATAGTATATCGTGGTGAGCGCACAGTCCCTATCTAGGGGATGGCACGGCGTAGCGCCGGCGTACAATACCTCCACGCTAACTACTCTAGGCTCATTTGTAATTAATGTTCATTATGACGGCGTACATCATCATCATCAGCCCAACACACATCATTATAATTCTTGTCAGTATTACTCGGTATGTCAAGCAGCAAACACATTGAAGATATCCCAGATACACCGAGAACATGAAATTGTTGTTGTATGTTTAATAATAATTGTTAAGTATTTTCCTATGTGATCAATATGGGTACTTCTAAAGGACCGTCCATAAAGTACGTCACATAAATTGCACGATTTTAGACCCATCCATTGTCACAGGTAGTAAATTTCATTTCTCCCCATCGTTATGTCACAAATTTGCGATTTTTCATGTAAAAATTGAAACCCCCTAATTATTCCAAATTCAAGATTAAATTTAGAAAATTTTAAACGTAATGTCACAAAACTAACCCCTTCCCCCTGTCAGACCATGCCACAATTTGGCTACACCCTTCCCCCTTTAGGTGTGACATACTTTATGGATGGTCCCTAAGTTGCTTTTTTAGAGAGAAATTTCAGTAGAGTTTCAACTTTGTCGATATTAATACCTACTAAATGAAAGATTGACAGGCAGAACTGTACGCTGATCACCAAAGCCTAGTCAAAACAAAACGACAATTGCGCCGACCGCTTCGAACCGACGCATGGTATATTCTAAAACGAAAGTCAAACCTAATCGAAATCAAGTAAATAAATAAATTCACATGACGTGTGAAATCATGTGTGCATCTCAAATAGAGTATTAGATCATCTAGGACTGGTAACTAATAGGTGGTCTATTCGATCTAGAGTCTAGACAAAAACGCGTCTAGACTTATAGAGGTCAGTGTCTCAATGTTATAACACTTATTGTGATAGGTCAAGTTGTACCATGGACAGTCAGTGACACTCAAACTATCACTCGGGGATCGAATAGGTGCTGAAAGTTACATGACCTATTATATATAACTTTTATATTTATAGGTTATTGAGGTGGAAGTCTGCAAGGAATTTATCAAGGGCATTGTAGATACTAGTGTTTATATGATCTTTATTTAATAAACTATTATTAATAATATTATTGTATGATTATTATAGTTTTTCAGCTGGTTACAATTTTATATCAACTAAATTAATTTTTAAACGTTATTTTTATTTTAATAATTTTGGAGCCATTGTACTCCCGATAAATCTCTTTATGTTAGGTATACTTAGAACTTATTATTTCATGTCGAAGAAATTTTATGAATTCTTGCAAGTAGCAGATGATTGCAAGCAAACCCGTTCGAATTAGCTAATAATGTTTACATATTTGAAATGTGAGAGAAAACAAACACGATTCTTCTAAGCACACCTTATTAGGAATATTGAAACATCACACGACAGAAAGGGATAGCCAATTTTGAAAAGTTAAACACTGTTTAAATATTTTGTGAAAAAAAAAGAGTAACTTATAATTTCAGATACATGATAAGCTCACGTATAGACGCTTTGAGAATCACTGGGATGTTATTTTCAGGTGAACAGTTTCAGCAATTAATCATAGGTTTATGGCGTGCCGTGTGTCGGTTGCCGCAGATAGTCTGACGCTGCCAGAAGCGATAATTATTGCAACGATGCAATTCCACGCTATATCGCGTTTTTAACTAACAATGTGACCAAAAATTGTAAATACCGAGGACATGTGGTCTATGTATATGTCAATAAAGTCCTGCATCTTCGTATCTTGGTGATGTAATTACCATAGTTGCTTTTTTAACTGATGGAAAGCAACTATCGTCGCCCATAGCCACTTCAAACTTTAAAATAGTTGTATATGCATACGCTCTCTTCTTTTAAAGGTTTTCAGATAGGTACGAAAAAACTGCTGGCGATACTTCAAGTTTTTTAAATAGTTTTACTGGTTGGAGCCCTCCCCGTGATAAAGTCTATAAAGGATGCTGAATGAAGCTACATCTCGATGCAAATCAAGGGGATTTAGTTTGTTTTAAGCATTCAAATTCAAATTTAAATCTTTTATTTCAGGTATTACAACCCATATTATAAATACCTTAGAACTAAACATACATATTTATTATATAATAAATACCTTAAAGACTAAAATAAAACCTGTAGTCTATGTCACACGGTGTAATTTTATCGAGCCGGAATAATCTCATTCTAGGTTGACGCCGGTGGTGGACAAACGGCGTCTTTAAGATCGATACAGTTTTACTAATAATAAAATGAGGCCAACTTTTAATTTATCAAGGTATGATAATGATGATGAATGCTTTACTACTTCCAGTCGGGCAAACATAAAAGTTTATGAGAACTGTGAAGTCTTTTTCCTAGGTTCATGTGAGTATATGAATAATCAGCTTAGAATTGAAGTTTTGTGTACACGAAGCCTGAAGTACTAGTTTGACAGGTCACTGCTTGCTTTTCTGGCTTGAAAGACTGGCCTCGTGTATCCGGGCATAGCTGCTCGAGTGTTATATGTGTTAAATGACTGGTCAGACGCGATGTACAGCTAGCTCCAATATCTTCGTATTCAGTGATAGGGCTTTCTTGGCGCAAAATCAATAAGAGGCTAAGATATTATTTGAAAATTAAATGAAAAAAAATAATTAATTAAACATAAATAGTTTCACTTTTTTTACTCTCGGTATAACTCGTGAACAGGTGAATAAACAACAACAGCGACATTTAGTACTAGTTTACCTGTCCCGGAAGACCGGGGCAGATAAACTAGTACTAAATGTCTCTTAATAAATATTGTAGTTTTAAAGAACTTTCCTAGCCATAGACGAACGAGAATAGAATTTTTCTATTTAAATGCATATACAAACAATGTAGGTAATATTATTTGTAAGACCATTAATATAAAAATATTCTGACTCAACAATAAACATTTCGGAAAATTAAAAGTAAAACAATTTGGTTGATGTAAATTTCTATTCAATATATCAAGCCTGTGACAATGAAAAGACCCTCTCATTTGCAAAAAACATCGATAAATTCGGCACCTCACTACTCCACGTTCGTCTAATTCTGTCATTTGTAATTTCATCTAAAGTCGTTATTGTGTGACGAATGTAACGCTCTCGGCTGGAAATATTCTTAACCCACAATAATTAAAACGTTTTAGTACTTGGCTACGCAAATATGTTATATTGAAGAAAATAACTCTTATGTTTATTTAGAGTGTCTTTAACAAATATTGAAGTAAGTTCTCCCTTTAAGATGACATCAGAGTGAGCAGAAATTCGTTTTATATAGTGCGGGGAAGGTTATTTTTTTTGGGATTCAAATTATTCCATGTCCTTTCCCAAGACTCAAAATATATGCGTGCCAAACCTAGTAGGTTTCAAAATCGTATAAGTCTTTTAAGTGTAAGGATGTAAAAGACGGACATACTTTCGCATTTATATTAGTTTGGATGAAAATGAACACTATTTAATATAAAAAAAAAATTACTTATTTTAAGCATGTTTTGGAGGTTTGGATCGTCGACAAGCAGACGTAAGTGCCTAATTATAGGTGGAATCATCATCTTAGGACCTCACAGCCCTAAGGGTCTGCCGCCTCGGGCTATTATAGGTAGCCCTTCTGTCCCTGGGGCAAATAATTTACCCCATACTACATTCACCCCTGTATATAGTAACCAGCTACTGTAGAAATGAAAATTGAGTCACAAAATGCATAATAAATAACATATTCGTAATTACAAATGATAAAAATCAACATGGCGGATATCCGTAATAAAATTACAATAAGACGCATATCCTATCGTTAATCTTATTGTTCTCTGTGAGTACCAAATTAGGTACTCCCTAAATCCCAATTCGGAGACCCTCGTTATAAAACACAAACAGTATATTTTTTATCAGATCACCTTATTACGAATCACATAATAAAATTACACACATTTATTAAGATCCAGATGTATTCAGGTCAGTTTTATAACATATTTATTACAGTATTAACTATAATAAAGAAATTAATAGAATAATATTAACTTTTATTTTTCTGTTTAGTATTGCCTGTCGAAAATGCGATCACGGGGTGTTAAAGCGGTTTTTGAAATTCGCGTAAAGCTGGGTTGCGTTCGTCGTTCATAAGCAAACCCTGACATAGAATGTATTTTAATTTATATTTCAGTTTACCAAAATCGGCAATTGTTAATCATTATCTGCTAGATTAATGTTGTTCCGCAAATGGTGGGCCTCGGAAAAGCATATCGTATTGATAAGTCAGAACCAAAAAGGGAACATCTTAGGGAATGGGAACTCCCTTGTAGGGGACAATCCATAAAGTACGTCACACGATTGTCCACCGCTTTAAAATCGTATAATTTGTATGACGCACTTTGTGGATAGTCACTTGACACAAATTAATTAATATTTATAATGTATCTCAAAAAGGTGCATCCTCCTACATTAACCTTGGAAACAAAAAATTTTTGGAACACACACACGCACAAATGTTGCGCAACCATACCATTAGCTCTATATATATATATATATATTTAAATCCATCGCGTAGAGGTGCTATACGAAAAAAAATGATCTATCCTGAAGGTCACGTTACTAGTAGGCCATTAAATTTTATTAAAAAAAAACAGAGATTATTTATTTGTGATTGAAATCATAAACAAATAAAAGAGTATACAAGAGAGTATTTCGTGTATGATTATCGTGCCATGTCAAAATATTGTAGTGTGCGTAGCGTTTCATTTATTAAAAATTATTCAAGATTAAAGCATATTTTAAAATTATTTTAGTATTCCATGCTCCTATACTCAGTGACGTAACTACAAGGTGTCAAGCTGGCAAAATGCCACGGGCCCACAGCCGGAAGGGACCCCCGATCGTCCCCCTAGACAAGTGGCAAGCGATTATTTTTTACAATAATCGCTTGACATTTTTTTGTATTGGATATCATAGTGGAACGAAAACGAATTTGCCACGCGCCTCGAACGGTATAGTTACGCCACTGCCTATACCATACCATACCAACTATAACTGGAAGAAATTTCATGCTTTTAAATCTACGCGTCAAAGCGCAAGCGAAAATCCTAATGGTACCCCCATTAGAATTTTCGCTTGCGTAATAATATATAGATAATTCTTTAGCTTTATTGTTTATCACTCAACTCGGGAGGAGTTGAGTGATAAACAATAAAACAAAAGACTTAATCGATTTTTATGAAATTTTTTGAGAGATATAGAAGCTTCAGAGTGGTTAACACTAGACTAGTATTTACCCGCGGCTTTGCCCTCGTGGAAATCTTTTTATATAAAAACAATAATAATAATTTATTTCAAGCTATAATAATTTGGTGAAATTTGTATCCATAACTTTAAGAAATAGAAGCTAATTCAAATGTATTTGTATTTAAGTTAGTTAAAATATTATATGATTACTTAAAAGGTTGTCATGTACTTATGTATAAAAACCTTCGAATGAATAAAGATTTAAAATATATATTTCAAGCTACTATAGACTCATACCCGTGCCGATTAAGATTACAATAAATTCACATTATTAACCACAATTTTGTCAAAATTCGATAAATTATTTCATACATTAAAGTCTGGTTTATATGTAGGTATTAAGTAGATAAGTAGTAAACTACATTTTAACTTAATTTTAAGTCATTTAACTTGGCACTTGCTACTAAATTTTGTGTTTACATGATGTTAAATAAAATAAAATTAAGTTAAAATGTAGTTACCTACTTATCTACTTAATACGTGTAAACCAGACATAAGGGCCTGTTTCACCGCGTACTGATAAAGTTTCTGTTCGACTATTTACAACTTTTCTGACAGATACTCCATACGACACCTATCAAGTAAAGTTGTAGATAGACTATCTGTAAGCGGTGAAACAGGCCTTACATAAACCTGCTTTCTGTATATTTTTATGATATTTAGGGGGCAAGCGAGCAGACGGGTTACCTGATGGAAAGCAATTGCCGTCGCCCATGAACACTCGTGACATCCAAGAGTCTTTCTTGATATTATTATAGCCTTCAACTCACACTTGGAAAGTTTTCTTAATATTATTATTGCCTTCAACTCACACTTGGAAAATTTCCTGATATTATTATAGCCTATGACACTCTGTGATAATGTAACAATCTCAAGGTGGAAGATTTTTTTAATTCGGATAAGAACTTTTTCAGTTTATTCGTAACAAATACACAGACACAGAAAACTGGAAACATCATAGACAACTGAAACGGCATTGTGCTGTGTTTCGTTCAGTAAGTGAGTTTACCGGTGGCCCAACTTCCCTAATCCCCCTATCCCTATTCCCACGTGAATGTTCGGCAACGCACTTGCGGCTCATCGGATGTCACGAGTGTCCATAAGTCATGCCTTTCCGGCGCTAACAAAACACAGTTAACTATTTAACAACTTTATTAAATTCACTTAATTAACACAACATTGGCAGTGTAAAACAAATGCACTTCCTCCACGATTTCAAATCAGACAACACAACATTTAACACTTCTCTTAATACTCGATTGGGTCCGTCTTGAGGTAAAATTATCGTTTTAATACTGGCCTGAAAAAATAAAAAAATGTTTAAATACACAAAGATTTTTTTATGTTTTCGCTAAGGCGATAGAGATTTGTGTGAACAAGATATTTTTGTTATGTTGGTAACAACATTCGAAAGTATATCAAAACCTAAGAAATTAAAACGCCAAAGCTTTCACTTGCATATGGTCGCCGCACGATCGCCGTGCCGTGTCCGTGTCCATAGATACTATTATTTCACATGGCACGGGACAACAGGACACGGCGACGGCATGTGAAATGGCTTGTTTCCGTTAACCGGTTGCCCAACGTCCCTAATCCCCTATTCCTATTCCCCTCATAAAGGCCGTCAACGCTCTTAACACCCTTAGGATGTTACGAGTGTCCATGGGCTACGGCAGTTGCTATCAATCAGGTTACCCGTCTGCTAGCTTACCCCCTAGATATCATAAAGAAAAAGCTCACTTTTTCTGGAAGCCGAACTTGCTCAACAAGGTGGGCTGGTTGGCCGGCAGTGACGCGGTACGTTTCAGCCCCGACACGCGGCACTTGGTACTCTTGCTCCTACTGAACCGGTCTAGAGGTAACGGCGGCGATATCTCTGTCTTCACCTGAAAATATTATTATTATGAAATTAGGTTGCAAGCGAGCGGACGGGTCACCTAACGGAAAGTAACTGCCGTCGAGAAGTGTTGAAAGTGTCTTGCCCACCTTTAAAATGAAGGAATAGGCTACAAAAATAGGGAACAACGTAAGTAAGGAGTTGCGTCTCCAGTCAGTCACTCACTTGACAAAACACAGCGCTACGCTGTTTGACGCCAATTTTCTGTGAGGCCGTGGTATTAGTCCGGTCGGGCCGGCCCGTTCGTGTCAAAAACATGGCTCTCCCGCGATAAAACAATAAAATAAAAAAGGAACATATATGCGGTCCAATTTAGAAACCTCCTCCTTTTTTTTGGAAGTCGGTTAAAAGAAAACATTTCGTACCTGAGAGTGGAAAACATCAGACAGATCATCAACAGGATAAGTATTCTCAATGACTTCTTCGCTGTAACCTGTGTCGTTACTTATTTGAGATTCAAATTTCTTCCTAAATGGATTCCTCGGACTAGGCTTCAGTATCGGACTAGTTTGACACTTCACTGGGCTGTTGACAGGCGAGTTCTCCTTCTGACTACTACTCGGACTATCGTCTACGACATTGCCCGTATCATCATTATTCACAATTTTCTCTGGAGACTCTCCTGTTATTTTGTCATTGTTTTCTACATTATCACTAAAGAATTTACTCTCTATGACATGTTCGTCCATAACTGTCCTTGGAAATTTGCTTAGTCTCTTCAGGACAGAATAACTTGCGTTCTTAAGGCACTTCTTGATGGACCGTTGTTTGTTTTCCAGTATGGGAGATTTCTGCCTTGGTATGTCAATGTTTTGGGAGTTTTCTTCAATTAACGCAACATTGTGTGGGTTTTGGCTGTGTGTTTGAGACTGGCTGTCGTTTTCAATCTTTTGTTTCTTACATGCCGGCTCAACTGCGTACATTTTACTTAAAGATTCTATTGTCAAACTGAAAATAAAGTAATATTAAAAGAAATTAAAACTTTTATAATGTTGCTCTTGCCAGAGTAAAATTATATAATATTCTACTGCCTATAATATACAGCCTAATCAACAAAGTTTTAAAAAAATGAATGCTTAAAAAATACAGCGTGTGTGATAAAAATAAGTGATAAAATAGTCCTTTATAATCCTTTGTATACAGTTCAATATGAACATAGCAACGAAAAAAAAATTTTAAAAAAAAATTTATGATTGGTATGGGCAAACTCATATCACTAAGGTGGTTACGAAAATCTCGCAAGAACTTTTTGCTTTCAGTGGTGCTACTTTCACAGTGAACTCTATATATGTGATGCATACACACCCTAAGATTTTATCACTTACTTTTGTAAAAAGCGGGATAGCATTCTTCTTTTGGCCACTATTCTTCTTATAATAATATTATAATAGTTTCTTGGATACGACACAAGCAAAAAATATTAACAATGTAGTGTGTATTAGTAAAATCTTTTGCTGCACTTCATAATTTTTTTTTCTCTTACCTCTGATCCTGATCCTGAGTTTCAGCCACATATTTGCTGGGCAGCGTCACAACTTTCTTGCGCATCCTGGTCTGCGGTGGAGGTATAATGGGCTCCGGTTTGGATACCTTCCTCTTCCAGGGACACGGATCATTCAGATACACCTCATATTCCCCACCCCATATGCTCTGATGATTAGACACACCTGTTTCTTTCCAACTACCCGTCCTTATGCGGCCATCCTGAAATCATTGTTAAAAAATTTTACAAAATTTACATATTATAGGGAGAGATGAGAAAGGGAATAGTTTTTTTTTCTGGACTTGTATGGGGCAAGTGCCAGAACGTCATGAGTTTGCCCGTAAAAGTTTAAAAAATTTACTTAATACAGGGGGCTCATACACACCCTAAACATTATGAATTAGTTTTTTTTATGACATTAGGGGCGAAGGGGCGGGGGGGACAAGCGAGCGTTGCGAGCGACCTGATGTAAAGTGACTATGTCGCCCATGGACACTTGTAACAGCAGAAGCATGGCAAGTACATTGTCGGTCTTTTTGTTGAAGAAATAGACTACGGGAATAGGGAATAAAGTTTTTGGAATTTGTGGCTCCAGTAAACTAACTTACTGGCCGAAACACAGCGCAATGGTGTTTCACGCTAGTGTTCTATGAGGCTGTGGTGTTTATTCGGTCAAGCCGGCCTATTCGGAGCCAAAGCATGGCTCTCCCACGGCAAACGGTTTTGTTGCTATGCAGGTACACCCTGCATAGTCAGTGTGGATATACTGACCGTCACAGCTTCATCAGGGTCCCAGTCGTCCAACTTCTTCAGGTTGAAGGGATTGAGGTTGCCCAGAGCCAGCTGGTAAGCCACTTTGGGAGGCAATATCTCGCCAGCATTCACGCAGAGTGCTTTTTCTATATCTAAAAATATTTTTATTCTAATTTATTGTAAATCATAGATGAAGCCTGCAACTTCATTCAGCCAAAATTCGTTTATCGCGCAGTAGTCGTACAATTTTCTGGGTTAAAATTATCTGATGTCCTTCGCCGGGGCTCAAAGTACATCCATACCAAATTTCAGCAAAATCGGTTTATCACTTTGGGCGTGAAATGGAAACAGACAGACACACTTTCACATTTATAATATTAGTATGGAAGTATGGATAAGGAAGTGCGAAAGGAAGGGAAAAAAACATTTCTAAAATTAAAAACATTTCAACCTTCTAGTATATAACCAATAGAGAAGTAATGTGAGCCATCCGTGTCCAAAACTTATCAGTGTTTCGGGACTGATAAGTTTCGCCAACCAACTAACACTCGCACTAAAACAGTACGCACCAATATAGACCTGTGTGTACGCACTCCGATACTTCCGACCAATCAGAGCGCAGTGGCTTCGGGCGGATTTTTTTTCCGAACTAATAACCTTTCCGCTCTTTTGGTTCTACGCTCGATGATTACAACATACCTCAAGTACAATGTTATAATATTTTTATAGAGTTTCATTAATTAAATAGCTAAATATACTGATTTTCGTTCATACAATTACGATATCTCTATTTATAATTTCAATTTTAAAATTGCCCTTTTTTAATCTGTATATCACGTGAAACGCTGTCCGCCATGATAAGAGTTTGTGATGTCATCAAATTAAAAACAAACAATGACAAAGGTGGTGTATAATGTTCATATTTTAAAATTCTTTATTATTAAATTGAGTTTTAAAATTTAAGATTGATTTTTAAAACATATTTTGAATTTAATAAATGTAATGAAAAGATAAGTAAAAAATAAAAGTAGTTATTTCTTCTGCGATTAGTGACGTCACATACATCCGATTATGGCGGACAGCGTTTTCGCGGCATTCAAAATTACATAAATTTTAAAGTTGTTTCATGACTGCTTAGTAAGGTTATTTTGAGAAAATAAAATAATCACTGAAAAAATGGCTATGTCAGAAATAAATTGATCTGCTTTTGTAAAAAGTCCCAAATACCATATTCATTAATTATTACGTAAATACCTAAAATATTAAAGGATAAACATGCTATAAATTACCTTCGTTGTCAGGTTCCGTCAACCTCACCATTCTTCTCTCAATGGGATCATATACATACTGATGTTTGAATGTAGCTTCGGCTTTCAAGAAGTTCTCTCTGTACTCATCAGTGACAACTAAGTTTGCACGGTTGAAGAAACTTGGCAACTTTCTTAGTGCCTGAAAAATTAAGAAACTTTAGTAAACACACATAACACAACTTTCGTTCTACTATTAAAATGCAACTTCTTTATATGAAATAATAGAAAACTGGCATAAAACGACTGGTATAAAGGCGAGACTGCACTTAAACGACACAACTCAGCAGTGACGCGGCACTGACGTTTTGTGACTCTCACTGCTGCATATTACTACATAATTCTTAGAATCTCATACAAGAAATATATTTGGCCAGGTTGTGCTATAAATTAAACATACTTGTTACCATTTGCTTTTAATTTGCTGAGCTTAGTGTTTTTAATTTAAAAAATCTTACATTAGCAAAATTGGAATCTTGTGTGGCAGTCACAAATTGTCTGGCTTTTGCCAAGCCAATACCTGGCAAAGACGCCAGATAGTCGCAGCCCGACATTATACACATTTGTCGGAACTTGTCAAATGTGTAGTGTTCAATAGGACATTTCATGACTAATGGAATTTTTACTGTCTCAACCAGTGTGCCAGTGCCATCTAAGTCCATCTTAAAAAGAACCTGAAAAGACCATAATTTTAATGCAATTTTTAAATTTATTTTACTCAAAAAGGATCTCCAAAAAAGCAATTTGGAATGACTATAAAATTATATTGTAAGTACTATGGTACTGAAATTGTTTGCAAACTACTTGGTGTTTTTATCTTTCCTTAACCATCTGTGATCTAAATTAGCATGGTGATATAAAATTTAACTATGAAAATAACTGCAAAGAAACAGTAAGAACAATAATTAAAATTAACCATACTTTTTTTTTGTGATTTAAATCTGCAAACAATTTATCTATATTAGCAGGTGATATGAAGCTGCTGGCAGATCCTTATTGCTGATAATTGGGAAACAACATTAAAAATGAAACTTAAATTTTTGTATGGGGTCTGCACTGCACATTTTAATAACATGGAGAATTTTTTATGGATTTTTTCAGTGTGCTTACCATCATATGATTGTGTGTGTGTTACAGAAATAGTGAAAAAAATCCCCACAAATAAAATTCACTGGCTGGAAACTTCATTATCATCTATTCTGCACTTGTCATGCACCAATAATATTAATAACGTTGGCTAGAAAACGAACCTTATTGCACCCAAACAATATGAGATCAGAATCCTCAGTAATGACTAGATGAGCAATATTCTTTATATTGAGGAAGGCGAGTTGTGCATCAGCTTCATAGGGAGCTACAATACAATCCACATTACGTTTCCTACACTCCTTGATCAATGCTAAAGCCATCTCATGTGTAATGTCAACACTTCTTCGCATAAAAGACCTTGCTTCCTCTATCTGTAAAAGTATTTGCACAATACATTAAAAAATTTAAATGTGCAGAAATTTACATCAAGACTAATATGCAACATTATTTTATAAGTATTTCAAAATTGATTAGTTGATAGATAATTCTTGATGCAATTTTAATGTGACATCATTATTTTTATATTCTCAATAATATATTTTGTCAGTTAAAGAATGAGATATATGTACCTTCCCCAAGCTCAACAATTCAGCAGCTCTCTTTTTTGATATGTCACGGGATCTGAAAGTATTGTTATCTCTTTCTTCATGTATTGTAAGAAAATGATAAAATAAGGAAAAAAACTAATTATGTTTATTATATTTAGGATAATACTTGATAAATGAATTTATTTAAAGGTTCTATTTTACATTTTTTTTTAAAGTAAATGTTTTTAGAAACTAAATCTATAAAATAAAATGGCCAAATAACTATACTTACTCTCTTCTTTTTGATTCTGTTAATGCTTTTGCAGGAAGATGTCTTCCATCAAAAACAAGAATTGGTTTGATATTTCTTGATAACAACATAGTAACATACTTCAAACAATACTTGATATGACTGAAATTAAAAGTCTTTTAAATTATTATTTTTTCAAGTAAGTAATAAATTAAGTATATTCCTTCACTTACTAAAGATTTGCAGTAATTGCACCATATTTTCTAAATGAAAAGATTCTGTGTCAAATTTTCAAGAAAATTAAAGATAGACAAGACAGCTAAAGCCTAAGTTATAACTGATTTAACCCTAGAACACTCTGAGCCAGGGTAAATCGTCGCAGAGAGCGTAGGAAGATAATATAAGAACACGAAACATGAACATAAGAATAAACTTACATGTCAGTGTCTTCCCCTCTAACGAGTTTGTCTGCACAAGCAAAGGCACCTTTATGAAGCCAACAGTAAGTATCAATAGCCGCAGTACACCCACTAAATTCACTTACATTGGCCCTTCTTGAAGCCTTTTCAAGAAATGGTATCAAACCAGTAATTCCCATTTTTATAAATTTTAACTAATTGAGGCTGATATTGTAAGCGAGTCAGGTTTATTCTTAATAATTTAGGTGGCTGTGATATGGTTTTTTAATACATTTCTTTCATAAATTATAGTTAAAAATTAAATATTCAAATAATCAACATTTCAGTTTTTATGCTAACTGTCAATGTCAAAAATGAATATTCCCGCCATGACATAAACGACGTTTTAATTTTTTTTCCGAAAAATATAACACCACAAAATAAAAATCCATTGACACGATAATTTTTTTTGAAAATGTAAAAATTTTAGAGGGTAGTTGAATTAAATGCGATAAAATGATAAAAGTGATGGTAAATACACATTTTGACCTCTTAATTTTATTCCTAACTATAAAATTAGAGAAAGGTCGTGGTGTACACAGGAAACCTTTCATATATGGTCGAAATAACATAAAATGAAATTTAGTGTGCGTGCCCTCTCGACGGTTGCTGCTTTTGCCGTAACTTGTGTTGTGTCCGCTGCTGCGTATTATTACAAAAGTCGAAATGCCGAATTTAATGAAGTTATGGTATTCTGTAAACTCCAATACAATGCATACAATTACTTTGACAAGTTAATGAGTTTCATCGAGAAATCTAAAAGAAGTGTTAGCGTTTGTATGCCAGGCATCCACAATCCTGCAATACAAGGCAAACTGGTCAGCTTAATACAAAAGAAACAAATAAAAGTCCGAATTGTTATAGATCGCTCTGGATATAATGAATCCACAGAATTCTTTATTAAGGAACTCATTGAAGCTGGTAAATTTTTGTTCTCAATAATACTTGGACTTAAGTAAATTACCCAACAGAACAAAAATAAACTTTTTTAATTATTATTTGCATTTCAGGAGCAGAAATTCGGTACAAGACCGGTGAGCCTAGTTTTTCAATGCAACACAAGTTTTGCCTAGTCGATGATAAGATCTTACTTACGGGCACCCTAAATTGGGGAAATGACCGCTCTTTTGACCATTGGAACTATGTTTACATCACTAACAAGGATCAACTTGTATGCCCTGTAAAATGTGAGTTTTATAAGATCTGGAACAACTCCACCGACATACAATGTGCATGTGACAACAGTGACTGCGACTCTGTAGTAAATGGTAATTCAGATGAAGATTCTAATTCCCTGAATGATAAGTCTACTGTTAATGTATCCAGTGAAAATAGCTCTAGTGATATAAAGGAGAAAAGGGAAAAGTAACTTTTTAGTTCTTAAATTTTGTAATTTTTAAAAATAGATTTAAAAAAAATAATTTTATAATGTGTTGAATTGTTAATACTTTCTACATTATTTCTTACTTTTAATGTTTTCTACTGTTTTATTGTTTAATATCATAAAATTTTCATAACTTTATCAAAGTAACAATAATTTCATATTTAACAACTAAAATTTGATCTTACACATTTTAAATTACAGACAAATTTAAAATATCTAAATGAAGTTTTTTACATTTGTATTAAATAATTTTGATGTTAGCCATTACAAACATAGGAAAGTATTATTTTTTATTGTATTTTAATTTTTCAAATTTCACTTTAGTATGGAACTACTTTTGTAATAAAAAGTGTTTCTTTTGCTTTCATTCTAATATTTTTTTATGCCTATTTTATTCTGTCTTGTCTATACTTTATAAAATATTTGTTATATTTCATTATTTGTTAAAAATTGCCAGAAATATAGTAAAAGATTATTATTAAATGAAAATATAGATATGTTTGGTTGATTACTGATTTGTTATTTATTACACCTTAATTTTATTAAACAATTATATTAGTTACTTATCATTAAGGACACTCCACAACATTGGCCTTATCAAAATAAATATTTAGCTTACATAATAAAATATTAATATTATTCACACCCACGCATTGCCTTGTATTTTGATATTTCATGAGGAAAAGTCTTCGAAAGCTCTGAAAGAAGGTGGCTTTTAAATCTTCTGTATGAATCAATTTTCCCTTTCACTTCTTCATTCTTAGCAAGTGCTTTGTCTATGCAATCTTTTGTGTATAGCTGAGGATTCCGACCTTGATCTATATAACTGAAATAAAAAAAGCACAAAAAATATAACATTGTATTTTGAAGCAGATGTGTAAATACAAAATATAAATTTAAGAAAATATATAAAATACTCACTCAAAAACCTCTGTTGGCACATGGATATCTTGTACCTGCGACTTCAATTTGTCTACTTCTTGAAGACCAGTTACCAAGGACTGTCTATAATGAAAGCAATGAAAATATTAATCAAGTTGACTTATTGTTAAAGCATTGCGCTAATATGTTTTACATAATCAAAAACTTGATATAACTTACATTTTTTGATTAAGAACACTTTGTCCCTGTGGTTGAAAGTCGCTTACGATTATACGAATCTGTCTCACGTTTTCTATGAACATCTCTAGTTGTGTCTCAAGATTTTCAAGTGGAGTAGACATCTTTGAGATAATATTTTATAATCACAAAGTAATAGGCACAATTAGCTAGTAAAATCACAAAATTTTATGAAAGCTCAAAATTTGTGTTTGAGTTTTTACACTTGACAGCTGTTTGACATTTATCATGATTGTGGCGTTGTTTTTTTTATTAGCTCCTTTTTTATGTAAGTATTTCTCTCAATCCACAAATGGCTTATAAGTTATTTAACACGAATAAGGAGCTGATTAACTTATTTGTTTTTCAAACTAAAATACGTCTTTACAAGCTCAGAAAAGTCAATTGAAAACTTATGCATATAATGCTTCTTTCATGAGTTTGACGCATTCTTTGGTCGTATTTATTGTTTATTATGTAGCAAAACAACAAAACACAAGAATATGACGCATAAAACATTCACTAAATAATTTGATTAAGACTTTTATGACATAAAATAAGCAGCAGGACTTCAATGCTATGACCGGGTAAGCCGGTCCAAATATTACACGATGTTCTTCTTTGAACTTCATATTATGGTTCCCTCTTCCTTACTTTATGTTGAAACTTGAAAGCAGTATCCAGGGGAGGGGGGGGGGGGCACTGCGTTATGGAGTCTGTTCCACATTCGATATGTTGCTTTATACGAGTGTGATAAGATCAAATGAAATGTTTATTATGTAGTTGCGAATGAAAATGTTAAAATTAATTTCGTATAATGTGTTACTTTATTTTAGGATCGCCATTAGTGTAGTGAAAAGTGACTTGTGATAATAATATAGTTTTTGTGACACATAATATATAGAATTTCGATAGACATTGAGTTGCGTGCGAGCTAAAGTAGCTTCGGACTAACTTTTCGTTTGATAGAGTCTGAGTTGCGTTTGACTGGTAACTAAAACCTGGTAGCACCGTACACGAAAAAAATGTGACAAACGCACATATTTTGACGTGTCAACGTCTTATGAATTATGATTCGATAGAGCTGGCTGCACGCACGAAAAAACATGAGTTGCGTGCGAGCTAAGGCAGCTTCGGACTAACTTTAATACATTCAGCGCAGCGTCTGTGGAATATTTGACAGACCAGCAATCAAGAATTTAATAATCAATCATAGACATTTTAATTTACTGGCAACGTACCTTTTATTTATGCTGGCAACTTTATGCTGGCAACACTGTAAGATGCGCGTCGACCGTCGTTTGCATACATTGGTGTCCAAAAATTTTATTTTATTGATCGACGATAGCTAAATCAATTCTGTCTGCACTTCTGAAACTCTGCAATAAAAATGTGATGTAAAACTATAGTAGAGCAGTGTAATCTTTGTTTCCGTGAAAGAGTCTAGAAGTCCGCCACAATGCATCGTCGTGGCGGGAAACGCATCCGAATGGATGATCCTCCGCCGGAGTACGTGAACCCGATGACCCCGGCGACCCCCATGACGGATTACGGTGGCCAATCGGTCCACGAGCCCGAAATTCCCAACGTCAACTACTCCGGGTTCAACGTCGGGGCGGTCGCCAACTCTACGATGGTGGAACCCGCCCGCGAGGAGCCCGAAGAGCACCCTGAAGACGACATTCGGACACCGTCGCCGGCCCCCACGAAGCGGGTCACGCGCAGCAGGGGTAGAGGTGGCGACGGCGGTTACGTGGGGCGCCTGGCGGAGTCTCCACCGCCGCCGCCTCTGCGAAGACGAGGACGTGGAGGCCGGGGCCGCGGCCGCGGGCGGGGCGCCGCTCCCCCGCCTGCGTACTCGCCTCCGCCTGTGCTGCTGCCTGGAGACGACGAGAACAGTCTTTACAACATACTCCGTTTCAATAAGACGGCTATAAGTGTAAGTACATCTTGCAAATGTTTACATGTAGCAGTAGATGTATGACATCTACTTTGAAATTAATATTTTGTAACTTATTTGTGTAACAGTCTTTGCAAGAGAATTTGATTATAATCTCTGTTGGGTGCCCTTATAGTATATGACAAAGATTTTAATAGGGTTCAAAACCAAATGTCCTAGTTGAAGATCAATAAAGTTCTGACTGTTTATTGAAATGCTAACATTTAAAAGACACATTATGATGACTAAGCTGTATAATGCACTTAATTTGAATGCTATGGCACACTAGAATGTAAAGTACAATTTGTATTTTTTAACACTTCATCACAGTCAGAGACATAAGAACTGGGTAACTAACAATTAGAAAACTTTTGTTTTTTTGTACAGATCCTGGACCACAAAATAATTTGAAATAAAAGACTGATTGATTCTACATATCAACGGCAGAAAGTGGAAGTACCTTATTTCAAAAAGTTTAATTTAAGACCAGAGCCAGGAATTATACTTTCATTAATTAAGAAAGAAAGTTGAAATTTTGAACATTATATCTCATTTAACACAGATTATAACTACTACAAGCAAGTTCAATATTTCAATTTTCTATCTTTATAAATTTTTTAAATAGTTTTTTGGCTCTGGAGTAAATTTGTCTTTTTGAGCTTCCACTTCCCCTTTTGATATTGATTTAATTGATGATGAACAATTCTACGATATTTCATATTATAATATGTATAATAGGGATGTAGACAAGGTCAAAAATTTGCAAATTTTACTCTGCCAGATGTCGCTGAATAATTTTACCGGGAATGGCATTTATTGAAATTTTGCAGATCTAAGTTTTTGGTTCTTTACTGATATTTATTGATATATTTTTGATAAATTTTTATATAA
>JAOTAV010012945.1:8269-26159 GCA_026546445.1 Cyclargus thomasi | reverse complement strand
TTTCTCAATCGTAAGAAGTCGTTTAGATTATGGCAGTTATTTATACGACAACGCTGCCAATTGTCATTTGTCTAAGTTGGATCGCGTACAAAATCAGGACCTTAGAATAGCAGGTGGATTTATCAAGACTTCGTCTATTCACGTCATGGAGAACAAATTATGTATTCCAAATTTAAAAACAAGAAGATTATATTTATCATATAAATATTGTTTAAAAATTAATTCCGTTTCTGATAATATAAATAGACAAATGCTAATAAAATTAAATGATGTTTTAAGTATAAGTTTCTGGTCAAATAAAAAGAAACCTCTTTTGGCTTTAAATAACAACGAAATGAAATTCGACCATATAACTTCATGTCCGTTAGAAATGTTAAAGTTAGACTCATGGGTATCCAGCTTTAATTTAAAAAAATATATTTTTAGCAAACTAGATTGTTAACAAGGTTTTAGATAATAATATTCTCAGATATGAAGTCAACAATGAATTAAAACAAAAATTTAATGGATATCACACAATTTACCTTGACGGACCTAAAACCTCCAGTGGTCTTGGTACTGCGTATTTTGACTCAATTAGGCGTACTCATAAAATACATAAAATAAGGAATAAGTTTGTATCTATAATGACTGCTGAATTGTTTGCGATCTCACAGGCCATATCTTACGCATTAAGTAACTAAAATATTAATTTTAACAGATAACCAAAGCGCTCTTCTTCATATTGTACAGTTTACTTCTAGTAATGGATATGTGACCTTAGCATATAAAATATTAAATGAACTCTGCCAGGCCAACAGAGAAGGTAAGAATATATGTCTCCAATAGATACCATCTCACATAGGATTGTACGGAAATGAAGAGGTCGACAAACTAGCCAAATGAGCTACAGTTGAAGGGGAAGAAGTCGATATTTTACCTAGCTATTCTGAAATGTTTGGTAATATATGTTTAAATGTTTTTAATTTCTTTAAAGACTCTTTTAATGAGCGGTCTAGACTTAAAGGGATATAAAACCATTCAAAATGTGCCTCTCTGAGTGCTATGGGTATCAATGTCTAGATTAAGCAGACAGCAAATAGTCACAGCTTGTAGACTGCGATCCGGGCACATCCCTAGTAATAGTTTTTATTTTCTTATGAGAAAAGTCGAGTCACCCAATTGTGTGCAATGTGGTGTGCGTGATGACATCTACCATCGTTGATTGAGTGTTCCCGTAACGCAATCATAAGAGAACAACTGATTGTAAGATTTAAATTATTTATGTGTAATATTGGTGTGTTTCAAAGCATTTTAGCTGATCTCTTTTCAGAAGCTGCTAAAATGCTTGTTTTAATTTTAATTTAGAGTCATAATTTTTGTTATATTTTGTATATGGATTGACATCGTCATTTTTTGTGCTTAAATCCTTTTAACTAAATAAAGATTGAAAAAAAAAACTTGTAAGTTAAGAACAATAATACAATAACAATAAGAAGCCTATGGAAAGATAGGATGGCAAATAACCTTAGAGACTTTAGGCCATGCATGACTTTAATATCACTTATCAAATAAACAGTTACCTAAACACCAACCTATGAAGGTCAAAATATTTTCTATCTGTATTATAGTGTTTCTCACCTATCCACGATCTGAACCTCATAGCCAATAGGAAACAATTAATGTTTAAATTACCTTATACTAATAAAATAATATAAAGCTGAAGAGTAACCATGTGTTTGAACATGCTAATCTCAGGAGCTACTGGCCGGAATTGAAAAATACATTTTGTGTTTGTGGGCATAGTTGTGGGCAACAGCTAATTTTAAGTAGGAAAGAAGAAAAAAAATGCTGAAAGCAATATTAACATAAGTTATTAAATAAAGCAAAAAATTGATGTAGTAAAAAAACAAAAGCAAAAAGTTTTTATTTTCATTCATTAGTCAAGTTTCGAAATTATTATACTTAGATAGAAAATCTAGTAAGTACTATTTTCATTGAACATAATTTAGCACCTAAAATTTAAATAAGCATTTTAATTCAAGGTGATTGGCACAGCCAGTATCCTGCTTCCTAAAAACATTTTTAATGTTTATAAATACTATTAGCATAATTTGCAGCATTTTTGTCAGTTAATTACATAGTATAAAGTTTTTTTGCTAAATGTGGCCTGTTACTATTTAATATAACAAGATTTTTTAGTAAATATGAAAGAAAGAGCTAATGGGGTTGGACAAATGTGTATAAGCTTAGCTCTTTTAAAACAGTTTATTTTATTTCCTTTTTGTGTTTTAGTGTTATATCAGCAACAAATTACCTTATCTAAGAAAATGGTAACTTTACAATAGGCTTATTAATAAAAAAAATGTTATTATGATAGTTTCATATCATAGAGTATGTTATTATGATAGTTTCATTAATTAAATAGCTCAATATATTGATGTTTATGAAATTTACAATTTTAATTTTAAAATTGACATTTTTGATCTATATATCACATGATCCAAAACGGTGTCCGCAATGATGAGAGTCTGTGACGTCACTAAATTGAAAACAAATAATGACAATGGTAATGTAAAATGTTTCTATTTTTAAATTCATTTTTATTAAGTTCAGAAAGGGGTTTTTAATATTAAATATTGTTTCTTTAAAAGAAAAGTAAAAATAAATGTAGTTGTTTCTTTTGCCATTAGTGACATCACATACATCCCTTCATGTAGGACAGCATTTTTGCTGCATTCAAAATACATAAATTTTAAAGTTGTTTTATGACTGTGTAGCAAGGTTATTATGAGATAATAAAATAATCACTGAAAAGTGGCTATGTTAGAAATAAATTGACCTACTTATGCAAAAAGTGTCATATAACCTTATGGATAGATAGAATGAATGTGAATAGTTAGTTTAGAAAAACAGAAGTTTTATAATATACCTACATCTTAACACTGATTGGGTATAATCATGACACATAATAATTACTCATTTCATTTTCTACTCTTTCTGGTAATATTTCAATCTAGTAGACCCAATGGACATTGTCGACAGGCTAAATTGTGAATCTTAACCATCCCCTAATACCTTTGAATACCTACAAAAAATTTAAACAAAATCTGTCCAGTGGTTTAGGAGGAGTTCATTGACAAATACATACACACAAAAACATATTATATATGAAGACTAGCAGACCCAATGGACATAGTCCTGTCAGTCCTGGGTTGTGAATCTAAACCATTCTCACATTCCCTAAAAGGAGTTCAGTGATAAACACACACACAAGAGTTATGCATATTAAGATAAAGATATAAGGTTGCAGTTTTGGTAATATTACTTTGGAAATGTTGTCGATCATGGTTAATAAAACTAGTTATTTAGAAATATGTAGATTGGACATACAAGAGAGTATCTTCTTATCAAACTCTTACTTTTCTAAATCATACTCAATTCTCTAATATATTTGTAAAAATAATACAAAGAAATGTCTACATTTATGTAGGTCATTCAAAAATAAAAATTGCATCTCTGTTGTATTAAAGATTTTAAAAATTATTGTGACATCCCCATAGATTTTGTGGCTTCAATGCGGTCTTCAATTTAATTGGATGAAAACTGCTGTTATAGTGTATGGTGTGTTTAGACAGCTAAATAAGTTGGAGTAAGAAATCGACTAGCACTAAATTATGTTTTTGTCTACAAACAATATCACGACAACAACCAATACAGGTAATAATAATCGTCAATGCTTGTTATCCAACAAAAATATGAATTACTTGGGTGAAAATTCCAAGATATGTTAGGATTCTTGAAGAAGACATACATTGTGAAGTCGAATATGTCATTTACAAACTACTCTTCAATCATGTCTCTGAAGCAAATACGGTACTGTCTACATTGTGTAATGAATATTGTTTACCTGGGTATTAAATATTTTGCCTTATTATTGTCTCTAAACAAAAGCATCATCATAAAACTAGAACATTATGGCTAAAATACAAAATACTCACGAGAAGTCATAGACGTGTGGCCTGCGTTCCCGATGTTTACAATAACCACATATATCGTTTGTTTATCATACGCAATCACAAATATAGCAAGTTCAACTTATTAACGCATCACTCATATACAATTTTATGTGAATATGATAGTTCTATTGATCTAAATACATAGAAAAACTTTACAATTTTTTTATCAATCGGTGGACGCCAAACTGCGGGAAAAACTATAGCGAATATAGGAGCAGATGGCGTCGCAATTCAAGGTTATGATATATAATCTGTGGTACTGGCAGCGCCGCAGCGGTAGGTAGACGGTAGTGAATCTGGATACCAGCAATATATCCAACTTGTATTCAAACGTATTTGCACGTAATTTAAATTTAAATAAATGCTACGTAAACAATTACCTATTATATAATATAGCATAAGCTAAATTTTTTTAGCTTTCACTCATTGGGAAGGATATCGGCCGGTCGAAAAAAAGTCGGCCCGACCAGTCGGCAGTATAACCCATGTTATGGCGGGTTTACACTTACGCCGAAACACAGCGACGACGAAGCCATGAATCTACTATACCACGGATACCACGTTAACCAGTGTCCATTAGGATGAGCGATATCATGCTTATTTAAATGAATATTTAAAATTACACTTACACTTTTATTAACACTTTTTTATCACATAAAATAAGCAGTTCGACTCCAACGTTATGTCCTAGGACGTCGGCCATAATAATACACGATGTTAGTCTTTGAACTTTATCTTACAGCTCCCTCTTCCTTTAAGGGGCGAAAACCCCGAGCCATAAGTATATCCGCCATACTATGCGTAATTTTCAGTTAAGAAACAGCTGTTTAAAAATATTTAGTAAATCACGAGTTATGTTTCAAATCAAACTATGAAATGAAAAAGAACTAAAATGTTAACAATGACAATGACGCATTAGCAGCTTTGTTAGTAGCCTGCCAAATTGCACCGCAGTTTGGCAGGCGGATAATACTAGATTTAATCGAATGTTGTTACTATTGTAGGGGAAGAAAGGGTAAACTTATGATTACTGACATAATTTAGTCGACGTCAACAAGAGGTCTTTTTCTTCAACAACGGCGCGGCGTTTGCGTGCATGTGAAAAGAGGCTTTAGTATACCTAGATGAGTGTACGTAGGTAGGGCGGACTCTATAATCTATACGTATAATGCGTATACGTATAGAGTTCATATTTTATTATTACCCTTTTTAAATTTCAGCACTCAAATAATAAACAATAAAAAATCTTTAATCTTTTGTGCACGCATGTTTATGCGTGTATCTCATTGAACTCCTCTCAAACGACTAGACCAGGGTTGATGAAATTTTTCTGCGTCTAACTAACTAGACTAAACTAACCTAGACCAGAAGGAGAACGTCCCTCAGGACTGTCGGGCTTGCTTACCGCTAGTCTTACTTCTACTTCCTGCATATATTATAGACGCAAAAGTTTGTGAGTTTGTGAGTGTGTGTTTAATACTTTTTCTGTTTTCACGCTTTAACGACTGGACCGATTTAAATAAAATTTAGCTTAGAGCTAGCTGGTATTCTGGATTAACACATAAGCAACTTTTTACGCAAGTAGCACCGCGGGGCACAGCTAGTAATTTGCTATATATTTATATATAAATGGAAAGGGGTCACGCACTCATCACATCTTTATGGAGACTGTACACTCTCGCCGAGAGCTCTCGGGCGATAGTCTCGTAGCGAGACTCTCGCAAGCGGCTGACAGGCGAGACGAGGCGAGTGCAACCATTTACACTCTCGTACTCGGGCGGTCTCGCTGTGTTTTGGCGAGAGTGTCCATTAGATAATTTTACAAGTGTTACGCCAGTTTTAAATTTCGCATGCGGAATATATTGAGGACGAAAGTGCTCACTAAGACAGGATTTGAAATTTTACTACTGAGGGTTGAAAGTTTGTATGAAATTTTGTTACTGTTAATGCTACGAAGTTAAAATTCTGCATGCTGATTCTTTAGGACGTATTCACTTACTAAGATGGGATTTTGTGAAATTTAATCCCTAAAAAAGGGTTGTTTTTGGAATTGATAGTTTTTACGAATCTTCGATACTAAACGCATTGGGAGTTTTCGACTTTGCATGCGGGTTTTTAAGGAGATAAAAGTGCTTATGATAACATTCGTAACGTAACTTTGTAACGAAGGGATGTTTTTGGGGTTTGGAAAGTTTATACCAACGTGGCTACAATTATTATAAGGAGTTCAAAATATTGATAAATGATTTAATTAATTTTCATTACCACGCGGACGTAGTTGCGGGCAATAGCTAGTTATATATAACTCGCTTGTGTACGTATGTTTGTCATTGGACTCCTCTTAAACGACTGGACCGATTTTGCTGATGTGTGTTAAGTGGGACTTGAGAATAGTTTAGATTATTTTTATAATAAAATAAGAGGACAATCGAGCAAACGGGTTACTTGATGGAAAGCAACTACCGCCACCCATAGACACTAGCAACAACAGAGGAGTTGCTAGTGTCTATGGGTGGTACTTTGCCGGCCTTTTAAGAGGGAATTTCCTCTCTTGAAATGCAGAAAGTAACACGCAAAGTACACTGAGGAAGACTGCTATTCATTAAGATGATGTCAGTGGTAAATTTTCCGCGTAGGTCAATAGCGCAAAGTTGAGGTGGAATGATTTCGAACAATTCCTCTTAGCACTTCCCGTGATAATCTTATTTAAATTCACGAATTAGTTTGGCACGACATCAGCCTCCTCATTCACGTTGCGATTTCACGCGGAATCGTTCCCGATTTCTGAAACTTCTGTTTAAAGTGCCAGGAATTTCCGTGAGAACGTTTCCGTTTCCTCGTGGAATGGTATCGTAAAACAGGGGCAGGTCCGCCAGTTAATACTTAATTATAATCATTTTGTGAACTTGTGTGTAATGTTCCACTGAACTGAGATATAAAACCTATATAGATAAGAGAATAAATCCTATATACTATATTTATGGTGTCCAATGTTAACCTACGTCCTGTGTCTGTGCGTATAATATACTATCTTTCGATCAAAGGCTGTGACTAAAACAAATTACTACTATATATAAAAGAAATAACAGTATCATATTATCTGTATTTATTCAAACATTTACACTTATTTTTGCAAAAAGAAAATTTAATTCTATTTTACACAACCTTTATGTCAAAACTAACAAAGTTATAAGTTACTTTAGTTAAAACTAAGTAATGATAAGTACCATTATTAATTACCTTTATAACATAATATTTTATATCGCAGCTGTCAGTTCGTCATGTAAACGATTTCATAGTGTACTTTTTGATTTAGGGAGTGTCCGCACTGAAAATTTCTTCGACTTTCTTTGCTAAGCCCACGTGATTAAAATCCGCAGCGCCATTTATCATTTCAGCCAAAACCGCAAGAAGTGGCACGAAATTTCATAGTTTTCTAGTAGATAATTATAAAGTTTTTGTTTCGTCTCGTGGTTTTGACAACATTTATAACGCACAAATTAACTAGGCACCCCGTTTTAAATGATAAAATATGCTAAATATACATTAAAGCACGTCGACGATAATTATGTGTGTCCATTTATATGGTAACGTGACTCCACCAACGGCTGCCTGATATAGCCCATTCAAAATTATTTTGCCTCGCAGTTTGCTATGAAAGCAACCCATAATTTCCTTAAAGATTCCAACAGAGGTAAAATTATTAATGGGCTATTACTAATATAAACATCATTGTAATTAAATATTAGGCGTCGACAGACCTTAAGATTTTGATATCGTCAGTTGGGACGATATGTTATATAATTTAAGTATAATATATTACAAACATGAACACGCAATGGCGGTGTCCCTTAATAAAAAGAGGTTTTATTTCTAATAACATAGCATCTTGTAAAATATAAGTAAACTATTTTGTCAAGTACGTGAGTTAAACGAACATAGGTCGTATACAAAATATTTCTTTTTTTTCTTTGTTTTCCTATAACATGAAACGAAAAGCAACAAAAATGGAATTCACAATGTAATTTAATTATTATTAAAAATATTCTTTCTAACGTTAATCTAGACTTAAATAGAGATGGGCTTGAGCTATATTGTTTTAAAAATAAAGACGTAACGCGTAGCTCTGTGGCTTTTCACGGGTATATTAGGCGCTAAACAAAATTTTAAGTATACTCAAACTTTATCACACAGCTTCTTTATAAATTACAAAAGAATTTACATTGTTATCTTGCTCTTTTGAAATATTTATTTCTTTTGTGTCTGCGCGAAAATATTTTTCCGCTTTTTACAATTTGCGATCAAGAATAATAATTGCCTCGTTACAAAGGCCCTATCACATTTTTACAGACAAATTTCTAGTACATCCCAGATCTAGTAGAACTAATCTAACTCAAGTTTTCTGAAGGAACCCGCAGTAGAGTGTATATCCTGAGTCAAATCGTTCTTCTCTAGCGCGTGTAGATCTACGCACATGTCGTCCAAAGCCAGCAGATCTTGCCTGTGTTTCAGAAGTTTTCGCTTCAACTCTTCGATCATTTCTTTGAGGGGAACTGTCCCACCATACTCCTTCGGCAAAATAGAGGCATCCACGTATTTAGTTAGGTCCTCCGAAGTTCGATGGAACTGAAATATAAATATGGTTACAGCATTTTTTTTCCTGGAATGCTACAAAAGCTCTATAAGTGGTGAAATTGTTTGTAATTCGTGCGGTAAAATTTTTATATGTCACTGGAGAGCTTGCTCATATAATTCCCAAGGATTATTTTTACACGCTACTTTCTCAGTGAAGTCTTTATCATATAAGGGACACAAACACAACTAAAAAAATTATGGCTAACTTTTATTACAACCTGCATAGTTGAAATTGTGATGCCAAATTATCTCAAATCCCATGCTATATGCTTGTGTAGGTAGCTAAGTAACAAATGGAATTGGTTTAATACTTGGCTTTATTTTAAGGAATTTAAGAATTCTAGAGGTCGTGCTGTAGTAAAAATTCGACCATAAATATATCTCACAGATAATTCGAATTATATGTTTTATTACCAAGCCATTAAATTTTATTTTAAAAAATCACAGACCTCAACCATAAACAAAACAATATTTCGTGTATGATAATCGTGTCACGTCAAAATATTGTAGTGTGCGTAGTGTTTTTTTTTATTAAAAATATGTAAGATAAAAGCATATTTTAAAATAAATATTGGTATTTCACGCTCCTCCTCCATATCCTCCACAACAACAACAAAAAAGAGAAATTTTATGCCTTTACGTCTACGCGTCTTCCCAAAAAAGAGGTATAAAGTTTTTCGCTAACGTGTTAATATATAGATTTAAATAATTACCATCACACGGTCCTTCAGCTTGTCACTCAATAGGGATACGGCGAACTCGAAGAACTTTACGCCATACTGAGGGATGTTTACAAAATGTGTTTGCTTGTGTCGCATAGGAGTAGAGTTCTGTCAATGAAAAAAAATTAAAAATGAGTTTATTTACGTTAAATATCCATACTAAAAATAGAAATACGAAAATGTGTCTGTCTGTCTGTTACCTCTTTACATACAAACCGCTGAACCGATTTTGCTTAAATTTGGTATAAGGATACTTGGAGTCTCCGGAAGGTCATAGCATACTCTTATCCCGAAAAATTTATAGTTCCCGCGCGATAAACGAATTAGTATAGATGTCTTCCTCACCTGGATGCAGTTCAGCATGACCCTGACGTCGTTGAGTGACCACAGACTGACGTGAGGCATTTGCATGCCGGCTTCATCGTTGACATGAGAGTAGCCCAGCAGCTGGGACCGCGGCTCGTCCAGCAGCAGTTCCACTATCATAGAGTGGACGCGCGCCATGGTGGTGCTGTCGTACAGGTACGGATCGAAACGACCTGGAAATTATTAGGAGTACGATAGAGTAATGTAGCATATGTATTGCCTGATCTAGTCAATGGGCTTAATTGATGTTCAGATTTTGATTGAAATTTGAGGACACTTGAGTATAGAATAGACATTCCTTTTACTAAAGGCAGAATTACCCACATAAACACACACATTGATAGCATTTCAAGTCAGTACAGAACGTTCTGACGAACTTTTAACTGCGTTTAATAGTGTGTGACTCACACTATTAAACGCAGTTAAAAGTTTTCGGCACCAGCACCAGGACGTCTGTTACGAGGTCTCAATTCAAATCTGCCTGAACTTCTTGCTATATTTCAAAACAAAGACTCCGCTAAGGCGTAGGCCGAGAGAGTAGAAAACTTTAACAGTTTTCAGTATTTACGCCATAATTATAAAGTTTCAAATGGCGTGACGAGTGCAAAACAAATATTATGCAATTCGAAATTGTAACTTCACATGAAATAGCATTATAATGGTGGGCAATCAAAATATCGTTACTGTGACCGCTTTCTTGTATAAAGTTACGAAATGTTTGTGGCGTAAACGGGAATAGCAGGAAAACTTACCCATGCATGACAGCACAACTCTACGACCTTCGGAGTCTCTTTTCGGTAGAGGAACCAGGTACCCAGCATCGATTACAGCGGCTATCTTCGGGTCCAGAGGATCCAACTTCTGGAACCAGTTGGGGTGCATCTGCCGGATAGTCAGGTATCTCTCCAGCATGGAGCAGGCTTGCGGAACGGAGTATTTTTTTGTCCGAAGGAACCTCAGCAGGAATGGTCCATCTAAAAAAAGATAAAGATTAAACGTGGCTTTAACTGTAATATTTTAATTAGTGTTTTAAATAGACTTATT
Organism: Cyclargus thomasi; assembly: GCA_026546445.1. Classification (NCBI taxonomy): domain Eukaryota; kingdom Metazoa; phylum Arthropoda; class Insecta; order Lepidoptera; family Lycaenidae; genus Cyclargus; species Cyclargus thomasi. The sequence continues at coordinate 15,394 of JAOTAV010012945.1, read as the reverse complement.
TTTTAGGAGTTGCACAGTTAGTAAAAGTGTCTTGTGTTGTAATATGATCAAATGAAAATCATTAAATATTAAAAAGGAAAGCTAAACCAACATTCTAAGCAACGATACATACCCGTTCTGCACTTCCTGATGGCGGGATGTTTGTCAATGAAGTGTCTCATTTGCGCCAGCGCATGGTCCCGTATGGCGGGCTCTTCTCGTATCTCCACCCTTGCTCTTTCCTTCAGCTCCACTGGCAGTTCCCCTGTCTCCCGCTCGTTAGCTTCCAAGATGCTCAGCCTCTCGTCGTCGGAGAGCCGCGGGGCGTCGGGCTTCGGCTCGTGCTCCCGCCGGCAGTCTTCAGGCTGCAGAACTGATGTTGCCATGGTATTGAGTCTGCAAAAAAAGACAGTCAAACGAGATCATGGATAAAAGTTTATAAGCTCCTGTGGAAAATTGAAAGTTGGTGTTAAAAACCTTTTGCATAAAAAAATTAAATAGCAAGTCCTACAATCGGTTTCTACAGCATATTTAAAAAACTACTACAGTGTGTATAAAAATGTCGTACCTTTAAAAGTAAACATTTTAATCGGCTTTAAGAGTTCATAACTAAATGCTTTACTATCTTACCAGGTTATGAAGTTATGCAAGGCGCCAGACTATTGAAATTAACAGGTTGCGAAACGAAAACGAAAATGGTAATTTTAAATTTCAGATTGGCATTGTATTCACATAACACTTTTACTATGACGCGAAAGGCGGGAGAAAGTTTGGGCGCCGGTGGGTACCGAGGTCAAAAGCTAGTTTCAAAATATTGTTGATGGTCTTCGAAGTTAAATATAATCTATATCATCAGTCAATAATTTGATGAATCGATAGTTTGATGATCAAGTTCAATAAATCGACGTGTTGTTGTATATGTGTATTATGTATGTTATTGAAAAATGGTGTCTTCTATTATTTTATACCTATATTGAAATTAACAAAGTGCATCTGAAATATTTGTTTACGAAAGGATGATAAATATAAGAACGGCACAGATTATCACAAAGTCACAATTATAAATAGATATTAACGGTAATTATTAATTTATCTGTGACTAGAAGATGCCCGCAACTCCGTTGCTCCAAAATTCCTTTATCGCGTCGGACCTTACCATTTTTCCGGGATAAAAAGTATCATATGTCAAGGATCCGGGATTAGAAGTATGTCCATCCAGTTTCAGCAAAATCGTTTCAACGGTTTCGGCTTGAAGAGGCCACGGACAGACAGATAGACTTATATTCGAATGTATAGTATTAGTTTGAATATTTTAAGAACTACGGATTTTCAATGTAATGTACCAAACATTGAAATTCTCACAAGCAAGCCTAGCCTAAGCCTTTTAACTACTGAGGAGACAAATTTAAAAAAAAAACTCCTTATTAGTCACCTTCGTCATACGGAGAACACTCCCCCACATTGTATGTTTCTACGATCAGTGATTTATTTAGGCTGTACGTACTCCGTTGCTAAATGCATAATATATTATTCATAATATATGCATAATATATTATGCATAATATATGCATAATATATAAATGCATAATATACTGCCGTCCGTGCCGTAAGCTTAAATGCCGCTTACCAATATCTAGTCGATTTTGGCATTTTGATGCCATCATAATCAGAAAAAAAACTCTATCGACGTGTATTACCAACATTTTTCTAGCTTTTATAGTCATCGAGTTATTAAGATTAATATTGCCGTTATGAAGTACCAGGCCCTTAGAAAAATTGCCACGTTTTTTGCTCATAACTCAAAAAGTACTTTTTGTACATAGCGGCATTTTAGCTTGAGGACGGCAGTATAGTGCAGGACAAAGAATTTTATATAATGATGATATAGAATAATACACATTATTGTACTCATCAAAATATTATTTACTAGTTGATACCCCCCGCAACTTCGTTGCGAAAAAATTTATATATTACGCCTGAACCGTACATTTTGCCAGAATAAAAAGGATCCCATATGTTGCCCAGACCAGCTATTAAACAAAAAAATATTTATTCAAATCCGTCCAGTAGTGCCTGAGATTAGCGTGTAACAGACAAACAGACTTTTTTTGTCGATATGTGTTCTATTACTGTTGACTTTCATTAATGTTTTTGAAACAAAGTAACGCGACAGTTTGCTACTCTATATTATAGTCATATTACATTATTATCATTATTATTAAAGTCGTGCGTTGATGTCTTTTGTATAAACATTTATACATTATAACTCTTATAAGGTAACATTTTTTAAATAATAATTTGAGAACACTCAGTTTTCACTTTATTTTTCTTAATAATTATTCATAATTAACGATTTCTCTTGCCTTTTATTTAAACAAATTTAAATTTTTGGAAGGTTACTTTTTTCTTTTTTTTATTAATACATTTTTTTACATACAAGTAATTAAATGGGACTTACTGGATGCTACATCTTAAATCTGGATGCACGTCAGGTGGGAAGGTGTGGCGGGGTCCGACTGGCGGTCGATGCCCTACCGTTAGCTCCCGAAATATTGCGACATGGCCCTTAGCGTACTTTTTTCTCACAGGTTACTGGCCTCGTTACTGTATGTAAATAAATACATCATGGTGCCTATACCGTGTAAATGCCGAGCTATACGACCTACGGAAGGTTATATAACACTTTTAGCAAGTGTTCTAGAAAATATAGTAGGTTACCTAGATCGAATATGATTTGAAATTTCTTGTGGGCTTTAAAATGGCCAACCTGATATGAAAACTAAAACTTGCGCCTTAGCAGTAGTTGTGCAACAAGATTTTCGGTTACTGAGTTTGGTGGTTGCGTAGAAAATGTCAATAGAATCTGCTAGAAAAAAAAAACTAAGAGTAATTGAGGTTTCGTTCCACTTTAGAAACCCGTTAAAAAACCAAAACGTAATAGTATTTTGTCATCGAATGAGTTTCGACACGGCTATCGTAATCCTATACAAAGTATATGCAGTGATTGCCCCGCTAATGATGTCTAAAGGCGAATTGCGCTTGTCAAACCATTTTATGTTTGTTTCGACATCATATTCCTTTTCTGGGTTAAATGTCGCGCTTCCGCTAGTAGGTTCCAGAACTTACTATAGAGTCGAAAATGATATCTATAGCTTAGTTTATAAATAGACATTGTATTTGAATAACTTTTCGTCGTGGTCTCGGGCTGCAGGGATCCTTAAAGCGTTAAATTTTCGACATCGAGTAAAACAAATACAATTCAAAAGACTGGATTGTACGCGACTGACTTCATCCAAGAATCATATGGTGAAGTCATTCGTGTGCATAATCCTTTATTTACGGTCAATACTTATGAAGCAGTAACACCTTAGTCATGTGGAATTGAAAACAATGGACCAAGGCAGCAATGTCACGGAGGTAATTAGGAGCGCGCTGGCAATAAATCACATCTTTTATTAGCGACAAGTGCTAGTACCAACTATCAACAGTCAACGTATATGGATCATAATGATCCGTGTAACGAGATTACAATTTATATCGGCTAATTTATATCGTGTATGTCTTCAAGAGCGTCACCAAACTTAACTATGATAAGCTGTGTATGCGAGACACGTGCGTTCCTTGTGAAAAGAGTGACGTGTGAATGTAAGCTTACATGGATGCAGACATCATCCACCGAGGGCAGTGATTCTAATGAAAACATAGCAGATTTTTTTCTTATAGAATACGCACACATAAATCCGAAATAACATGTGTGATGAGAGGACGCCCTTTAATTAACGACAAAAGAAATTATGGACGATTTCCACCCCTAACTACTGCTAGATGTATATTTTGTAAACTGTGTATTCAATAACACAGAGAGATATTGCAGCAGAGTGCAGGACATAACGGCTGCGCGGGCGCAGACGCGCTGACTCACTCGACCCCATTCTGCTCGGCTGCACAGACTTTCCCCGCACCGAGATTCATCTCGTAGAGCTGCGTGTTGAATGTTTATTTTATTGACTTTTTTATCTTAATTTTAATACACAAATGAAATTTTACATGTACAATTTATTCTTTGCTCCCAAACTGAAAAGTTTGATACTGGCAATCATCCACTGTTCTTTTTATTGAGGTAGAAACTTTTAGTCATGAAGATCTAGATTCTCCTTGTTTTTTTTTGATGAACACAATAAAGATATATATAGATACAGTGTAGAGTGTAGAAGTTTGAACTCAACTACCGTAGAGTTAAAGAGTTACGGAGAGTTGTCTCTACCGTTACGGAAAATAGAGTACTAAACTTCTGATTTCCTTACTTATTTAGTAATTTACTAACTTTTATCCTCCATGGATTTACATTACATTGGAGTCTCCAAAGTAAATATTATGACAATGCTAAATATGTGTGCAAACAGATTTTTCCTTGAAAATAGCCATCAAACATAGAGCAGTCAATACAATCCATTATCACTTCTGCACCTGGGAGGTTAAGGTCGATATCGGCACAAATATCTCTATTATTTGCATACCTAATATGGCTATCATAACCTAGCAAAACAAAGAGTAATTATAATTATGATACCTTATAAATATTATGATACCATCTAAGGTTATTTTTAAAAACGAATTGTATTCAGAGATACAGGACGCTTAAGGACTGCTAGGGGACACTTAACATTACGGTGAACGCATATCTATCAGAACCGAAGTAATCAAAGTCATTTCTTCTTTGAATTTGACAACGAACCATTCGGACGAATCGGACAATTCGGCGCGGGTAAGTGTGCTGGTTTTATATCGAATTCTATAATCCTTTGCCGCGTCCGCCCCTTCGGTTCAAATGAATTTGCGTTAACCATTACGAAACGGTTGCTGAAAACAGATCTTCATTTATGGGAAAACCACGTTGACATTTTGTACATTTCGCTATCAGCAGTTCGAAAAAGAATATAGTAGGTGGTTACTGGGTATGTCCACGTGTAGTCAAGCACTCAATTAACTAAAAAGTTGAAACTACACATCGTCCATCGGCAAGAAAAGCGTCACGCAAAAAAATAGGGAAAATTTAAATTATGAACTTGCAAATTGCGGTTTTTGTAGTCTATGAAACTAATTAAAACTACTTAGATCAAATACAAAAGGTCGATATCCCAGAAGTAGACTTTTTTGTGACACCTTTCTTGCCAATGGACGATATGTATAAAGTTAAGGTCCAGCTTTGTTAAGATATTCGGATATTGTGAAACGATTCGACTTGAATGTTAAGTAGGTCATTCTGGTGAGGTCACACGAGACGTTTACGTTTGACCTTACTGGAAGTTATGTTGGTACTTGGGGACCGTGTTCCTCGAGTTTACCCTAATATTGCGCAAACAGTTTGACCCTAGACCTAGTTGTACACGAAGATGTACCCAGCAGCAGTATCCAGTTAAGTTACTTTACTATACTAAAATATATTATATTATGTAAATCGTTACACTTGTTTACAGCAGTATAAAGATAAGGTGCATACTATACTTTACTGTATAGTAAAGTATAGTATTTAAATTCAAAAGTGTATTTGTTTATCAAAAATTTAAATTTAGACAAATCATGACATGTAAGCTGGTACGGACTTTAAAATTATGAAGGTTTTGTACGGAAATAGGCTGATGCCTCAGCGAATTCTGAAAAGGGCACTATTAAAGAATAAATATTATTCAATATTTTTAGTTTCTTTTTCTTGGGAAATCATCATGTTTCCGATGGGGACTTAAAAGAATATTTATTCGTATTTTTACGCGATTTACGAATTCCACGCGGGCGAAGTTGGAGGTTAAAGCTAGAGTTATACTAGTTTGTATGTATAGTTATTTTAATGCGACTATGTTGCGACTAGCTAAAGCATAGAATAAATCGTAGTAGCTCAAGTAAGCTGACTAAGAACTAGAGTTACTTTACTACTCCTGCCCGTTTCACCGCTTATAAAGTTGTATCTGTCAAATAAATAGACTATCTGTAAGCGGTGAAACAGGCCCTATGTACATATATTTAAAGTCATGCAAATGCTCCATAAAACAGGTGACGAAGTTGACGTCCGTGTCATCACGTTATTATGCGCATCACGACTCCATGCATTGTTGGACATTATTGTTCTGTTGTTAGTACTTCTCTATAACGCCATTAAGCTGAGACTTCGTCTTTTTCTCGTTGAAGCTAACACTTTTCCTTGTTTTAATAGGACCTAGCAATATTCTAGCCGGCTCGACCGGAGTGATACTACCTCACAGAAAACCGTCGTGAAACAGCCTTTTTTAATTTACTGTTGGCCAAAACTTCCCTAATCCCGTTTTTCTATACCCATTCCCTATTCCCCCATAAATATTCCGGCAACGCACTTTTCGGATGTTGCGAGTATCCATATGTGATGGCAGTTGCTTTACATCAGGTAATCCGTCTGCTCGCTAGCTCTCTTAATATCATTAAAAAATTAAAATATTGTTAATTATACTATTATATAATATTATTAACCTAATCTCTCTCATTAGTTTTTACTTGTTCATGATTCTGGATTGTTTGTCCTCTTTCAGGTGGTTTTAAAAAAGAAGTCACATATTTTATGAATAAATAAATATCTTTTAAAATATAAACTGCTCGGAAAAGAATACGCTAACGTTATAGTGAACATAATATTATAGCGCTTTTAAGACAGATCGAACCATCCAAAGATATTATCGATTTTAAGAGCGACATAGCGTCATAAAAGAGCAATCCAAGCCTAAGAGGGAGAGCCATGGTACGGCACGAATGGCCGACTCCACCGGCGAAATTCCACGACCTCACAGAGAACTGGGGTGAAACAACGCCTGCGCAACACACTTGAAACTCTTCGGATATTGCGACTGTACATGTGCAACGATAGTTAAGGTTACCATCACTCGATGCGGTGACCCATATGCTCGTTTGCTCTCTATTTTCATAAGGTGGTAATGAGACAAACGCAGCAGTTAACATGCTCACACATGGGCATTTAACTGAAGCAGTTGGTCCGCAAGGAGGCCGAGGTAATTATTATTTATGTTTATTCGGTAACAATGAAATATTTAGCTGTTTTCACTCTAACTTTCTCCCGAATTAAAGCCCCGTATCGTTTCATTTACATACTCTTTTGGCATAAAA
>JAOTAV010012934.1:0-26161 GCA_026546445.1 Cyclargus thomasi | reverse complement strand
GTGTTTTTGTATTGGATTGACATAGTGGAACGACAACGAATTTGCCACGGGCCTCGAACGGTATAGTTACGCCACTGCCTCGGGGGGTTACAGACCGGGGTTAGCATAGCAACCGAGAAATGGCCCAACTTCCCTAATCCCCTTTCCCTGTCCCTATTACCTTATAAAAAAACCCCAGAATCGCGCATTCGAATGTTACGAGAGTCCACTGGCGATGGCAGTTGCTTCATCAGGTAACCCGTCTGCTCCCTTGTCCCCTAAATATCATTAAGAAAGACAGATTAAATAAAAATAATTATATTTAGGGTCAGGTATAATTGACCTGTCTGTCAAGTGAGAAAAAATACATATGAAAAAAAATATATCCACAGCCGAACATATAACCTCCTCGTTTTTGGAAGTCGGTTAAAAATAGTTTAGTTGAGTAGAGACTTCACTTCTTTCTTCGATTATTTTTTTTCATCTCAAAACAACAATATTATCACAATGAAGCCAATGATTTACCAAATAGTGACATCTATGTTCTATAGCTTGAAACAAAACAAAGCCGTCTGTGTAGTCTACTCTGTAAGGTTCAGAGTTATAGTTTACAAAGGACATAATAGATGGCGTTGCTAGCGCCGTTTTAGTAACCTAGTCAGTGATAACATAATTTATGGGCTTGTTTCACCGATTACTGATGAAGTTTCTACTAAGCTATCCAAAAAAAATATATATCCACAACCGAACATATAACCTCCTCGTTTTTGGAAGTCGGTTAACAACTTTTTTGTCAGATTCTCCATACTACTTCTGTCCATAAACCTATCTGACACCTATCAATAAGCGTTGAAACAAAAAAATCGTTCATTTTAACCGGCTTTTATAATTTCTTCACATTAATCTTACGTTCGACTTCAAAATTATAAAGACTGAAGACGGTTAATGTTAAGGCTTAGGCCAATCCTTATAAGGCACTAACAGAGAATAAGAATTATTAGTTACTTTTCAGTTCGCCTTTCCATTGTTTTGCTGTGGAAGTCGGTTGTTTTATTTATTATTTCTTATTTTACTTAATTGTAAGTCAGTCACACAGTCAGCTGTGTAATTGTATATCGATGCCTTACGGCCTCAACCTCGTATCTTAAAAATGGCTACATTGTATTGGTGACATAAAACTGATTAAAACAATATATTTTGTAATTGTACAAAACTAAATATGAGGTTTTTTGATTTACAAATTATCTCGTATCTGGTTTTGTATGTTCTCGTATCTGTAAATGTAGTCCTTTTTTTAGATACGAGGTTGAGGAAGATATGTTCATATCCCTCGATCGATTTCTTATGGATCCAATTTATCTATAGTGATCTTTAGGTTTTGAAACGATAATTTAATGAAGACATTTGACCAAAAAATATATATTTCTTGTCAAACCCTACATTCAATTGAAGTAATTAAAAGTGTTCAAGGGTGTGGACCTTACAATTGTTGATAAAAAAAAAAACAAATAAAAAATAAGATTAATTTAATTAAATAAATTATTATAACAATTTGGTGGCAAGATAGCTTCTAAGGTTGAAAATACTCAACCCACTAAAGGAACTATATATAATTTAGAGTATAAGCTACAATTGACATACACTAAAACTAGTCAAAATTATGTATTTACAACATTTACAAAACTGTTAGTAACAGACATTTTGAGATCGCGTAACAAAAATGGTTAAGAGAATACCGAAAACATCAAAATTGACAAAATTATATAAAACTTAATATACTTTACTGTGCTGTGTGTTATGTGATTCTGAGTGCCGAGAACGGGTTTTTTTCACATTCGACCGTGAACGCATTTCGCGTTTACTGAGATTTTATATGGGTTTTGTAGATTTTACCGTGAGCATCGCTAGGTGGCGCTGTACATATCCCATATAAAATCCTAAAAAACGCGAAACGCTGAACGCTCGAATGTGAAATAAAAACTCGCCCTTGGCACTCTGATATTTTAGTCCAACTTATGTACAAGTCTGATCAAATGAAAAAATTAAATAGCAAACATTACAAGCTCATTTTGGAGTTATATCGAATTTTAATAGGGAATATGCGTTTAAAACAAAATTTATTGAATGCAAATTATTACGATAGTGGTTTAAAATATATACAGAATGACAAAAATTCTCTGAATTCTGTTGATAAATAACTAAGATATTAGCGATATAAGTTTAGGAAACTTCCCATCTCTTTCTCTTAAAACGTAATTCAGAATGAACTTTGTATGCAGCTTATGGAATTTGACGTCACAATTTATATCGGATCTCTCTTTCTAACTGAGTACTTTAAAGGCTTGTAACTTTGTTGTTTTCAATTTAATCAAAAAACTGATTGGACTACATCGTTTTCAATAACGTAAGATTTATTTAATTAAATAATAAAAAATCATGCATATTCCCTATTAATTTATTATTATAATTATTATTTTATATTGACTATTAATAACAATTATTGACAACTAAAATTAATTTGCTTTTTATTATTATTGTGTAAATAATGTTACATACTTAAAATGATTTGTCTAAATACGTAAAACACAATTTTAATAATGTAACCATTAACGGGAAACAAACGGCTTTTTTATTTTTATTTAGAGTCATTGATTTGTTCATAATGTATATGTCATTTCCATAAAAAAAATTAAAATTTTCTTATTTAAATTTCGTGGTTTAGTGAAGATATTTAATTCAAGATGGGCATTGGAAAACTCATTTGTTTTTGTTTATTGAAGCTTTGTTGTGCTTCCCTACAGCTTTGGATTTGCTTTTCTTTTTTATTAGCTTATGATTGCTTTTCTTTCCTTTTTTAGATTTCGATTTCAGCGAACCCGCAGCGCCTGTTAGCAAGCTGGAACTACACTGTTGCGAAACGTTTTCTATTGCTTTTATTGGGCCTTTAGGAGTTACCAGTTCTATTTCTAGTTCAGTCTTTTTGTCTACAGTTTCTAGTTTTTTACCAATCTTAAGGATAAAAACATCTTTCAGAGGATGTACAAGTTTACGCATATCTACAGGAATAGGACAATTTGTAGGTGTGACGTTTAGAATTCTTCTGTCTTTAGATGTATCACAAGCATTGTAAGTATATTTGATGTCAGATGTGTAGGTATTGTTAGTTCCTTGCTGTAGGTCTTTCGGCAATTGGAACTGAATCTGGTCGCCTGTGTTGTACGCCGTACTTTTACATTCGCAAAGCTCCTGTATTTTATCGTATCTTGCCGTTCTTTCCGAGTGCTTTGTTTTGGGAACTCTAATTTTCAATTCGTTTTCGTTCATTTTGGTATATATTTCGTTGTATCTTAGAGCGTCATCTGTAAAGACAGTAAATTAATTCGTATGTGTAATTAATAATAAATTGAAGTCTACAAAATAAGTTCCATAAGTGCTCTAACTTTTACAAACCTCGGTCAACATACACTACACGATCATTAGGTAAATTATAGTTTTCTGGTTTAGGGTCTTTAGATTTCTTCCTCGCAAGCACATCCTCATTCAACAAAACATTACCCTGGACGTCCATTTCTACGTCTTGGCAAGTGCATAAACTGACGCCATCGTCACTTTTCCTCAATGGTGACGCTTCGCGTTTGGATGAACAAAATGTGGTCGTAATTTCTTCGCCCAAGAAAGACATTCTGACTGAAACTTCTATTACTCCTATCGGGTCACAATCATCTTTTCCGCTGTGTTTCAAGTAGTGCATAGTTCTTTTTAGTGGCATCGAAGTTTTACAAGATAAATTGTCGGACGACTGTTCTTTGGACATCTTTCTACACAACTCTTTGCGCAAAAGTTTGAACTCATCTGAAAAATCTAAATTAGCTTCAGCTATTTTCATTATGCAGTCCGAGCAAGAAGGTTGCTTAGTCACATGTATTTTGATGCTGAAGTCTTTTATTAATCTTATTCTCTCGTAGGTCATGGCGAAAAGAGCCGATTTGCCCATATTCAGTCGTTTCAGATCGTCCTCCTCCTCAAATGAGTTGTCGTATAGAATTATTGGGGGTTTACCCAAAAATTCTGCAGTCACAAGTAAATTCATACAATCGACTTCAAAGCATTCGCACTTCATGTTTATACTATTGATAATGATTTCGATTAGGAATAGGTGGTATGGACTACTGTCAGCATCATGTTGCCCCTTTGGTGTACTTAGGTTCATCGATAACATTTTTAAAGACATCTTTAGCGCTTCCGCTTCGTTCGTCAAAGTCTTGCTCATTTCGGATATCTTTTTGATGCTACTTTGTATCGCGGGTGACTGGGGTGCTTCTAAGTTTTTGGCCAGTTCTTTTAAAGATTCATTAAGTTCATCGATTTGATTGTTAATCAATTTCCCCTTAGGTTCAATTTTGGATAAAGATTCTACGAAATTGTTTTCGTCAGGCTTTTTATTGCCTGAATATACCTTCTCGTTTTCTTTTATTTTTTTTATGTTACCTATTGAATCATGTTTAAGGGATGAATTTTTAACACTATGTAAGGAAATATCTAGGGACCTTCTAGTAGGAGAACCTAGCGATAAGGTGACTGGCGACCGTCTGCTTGGTGATTTGGTTTTGAATTGAGAACTTGGCGGTCGTGCATCTATTCCAAAACTCTCCATTAATCCGTTAACATATGGATCCTTTGTCATATTAGGAACTGGTGAAGATTTTTTTCTTAGTGAACTGACTGCATGGCTCTCTATCATATTGTCCATTACGAGTTGATTAATTTCGGTGTGATCTCGGGAACTACTCACATTCGGCATAGGAATGTTAATAGATCTTTTATCTGGAGAACCAGACAATGTGGCATCCGGGGATGGTTTCTTTGATGATTTCGTATTAAATTGACTGCTAAGACTTGGTGATGCTGATTTTAAAATTTCTTTTACTCCAGATATACCTGGATCTTTTGATAAACTTAATGCTGGAGAAGATCTCTTTGATGGTGGCTTGGATATTGTTATATTCTGTTCTTCCATACTTGTATGATTTGTATGATGACTGCTATTCAAATTTTGAAAAATTACATGTTGTAAAAATTTGATAATAAAAACTTATTGTCATAGCCATTTAGATTTTCTACAATGCACCTGATTGTTTCATTTTAAATAAGTGATTACAATTTTAAACACATATAGACACAAGCTATTTAACTACATTTGTTTTCTTTAGATATGCTTGAATAATTCAAGCAAGAAACTAATGTTATAAATATGAATAGTTATTTATCATTGTACAAACGTTTAGTGTTTAATTATGAAGTGAAATAGATGAATTGTTCAAGACAGACAAGAAGTATTTAGGGTGCTGATATGTAGGTCAACACCTGTGCAATTGTACTTGTGTAAATAAGCTTTATAAAATACTACAATTCAAGTTTCAAATCATTCATTTTAGGTTTCTCTAAGCCGATATCATAAATACCATAGATCTAACATACATATTTCATTATAGTTATAAAAATTGCTTAAAGACAGATTATAATAAAAAAAATTATGGACTATAAAAAAATTATAGAAAATTTAATTAACAATATATAATAAAAAAAACCTATATTTATATATCAACTGCAGAGAGCGGAAGTGGTGTATCTCAAAAAGTTCAACTTTACATCAGAGCCAAGAATCACATTTTAATTAAATAAAAAAGAAAGTTAAAATTTTGAACATATCTCATATTGGATTATACAAGCATGTTCAAAATTTTAATTTTCTATCTTTATTAATTAATTTTTTGTTATATTTTTTTTTATTATATTTTTTGAAACAGTTTTTGGCTCTGGAGTAAATTTTTCTTTTTTAAATATGCAATTTTCGCTTTCTGCAGTCGATATCCAATACTTCGATTTTGCCGACATTTAGTAACATTTTTGAAAAAATAATTTTAAAGCAATTACTTTTACATTTTAATTTAAATAATTTATTACATGGAAGTCAATATGGATTTACTAAAGGTCGGTCAACAACAGATGCTGGTATAGGTCTATCTTAGGAGGAGTCGCAGGATGCTCTCGGTGTGTTTGCGATCTCTCTAAAGCCTTCGACTGTGTTAAGCATGTTACATTGATCAGGAAGTTAGCCACTATGGCATAAAGGACTCGGCTCTCAGCCTTTTGACTTCTTACTTTAAAAATAGGACTCAAAGGGTTGAGGTAAATAATAAAAGATGCAGCGGAACCAAAAGAGAATTAGGTATCCCACAGTCCATTTCTTTTTCTCATCTATATTAATGACTTACCTTTCCTAGTAAAGGAAATAAATAATGAGATAGTACTTTTTGCTGATGATACTTCACTTAGTTTTTAAGTGAAGAGACAACAGACAAATTACGACGAGGTAGACAGTGCTCTCTTTAAAAATAGTACATTATTTTAGGGTAAATAATTTACTCTTGAATTCTAAGAAAACCAAAGTTTTAAAGTTTACTTTTCCAAATGTTAGGCAAATTCAAACCAATATACTATTGAACAATGAGAAAATGAATTTTTACATAGTACTGTATCCTTAGGAATAACATTAGATTGTATATTACAATTGGGTCCTCACATTGTGAATCTTGCAGACAGGCTCAGTTCTGCACCATATGCTGTTAGAAAGATTAGGGAAACTACAGACGAAGACACGGCGCGATTAGTATATTTTAGTTATTTCCATAGCAGGATATCATATGGCATCCTTTTATGGGGAAACGCTGCCGACATTAACACAATATTCGTGCTGCAGAAGCGAGCCATACGTTCTATTTATAAAATGTCTGCATTTGAATCTCTGAGAAGTAAACTCAAAAAAATAGGTATTCGAACTCTTGCTTGTCAATACATTTTGGATAATGTACTGTACGATAAAAAGAATATAAGTAAATATAAATCTAAAAATGATAGTAAATCTTTTAAGGGTCAATGTATACACTTTTACAATAAAATCCCAGAAAATGTTCAAAATCTTTCTATAAATAAGTTTAAAAAAGTTGTATGTTTGTGTGCTAAAGCTTACTATAAAGTTAATAATTTTACTAACAACAGCACATCCTGGGAGTAGAATGGCTTCTTGCCAGGCTGCTTCTGTATAATATTTAAAACCTTGGCTTACAATTGTTTTTTTAGTAACTTTGTTTTATATTTATTTTTTATAATTATTTTACAAATAAGTTACAATAGATTGTAATATTTACATAGACTTACAATTACTTATGTATTCAAAACAATTATTGTTTATTAAATTAGTTTTAAGACATATTATTATTTTCCATTTGTTAGGTAAAAGTGAACCTGTGCGAGTTTCTTACACCGGTTCTTCTCGCCGGGTTAGTTCCCGAACCACGGTAGGCACCATAGTCTCGATGTTAAGAAAGTGTACTTGAAGTACTTATTTTGAATAAAAAAATTTTGATTTTTTGAATTTGTCATATCCAACGCCAACATGACCTGCTTCATTCCAGAATTTCCCCCGGAATATCCACCGATTATATACACCATTGGCCAGAACTTCTGAGCCTTAAAAAATCAACTACACAGTTCAACTCAGTTGTGCATGTGGCCCTATGTTTGCATGCGCTCGTAAATATGCAACTTTCATTCATGTGACTGTGATGACCCATGCATTGTATGAGTAGACAAGACTCACCCATACATAGGCCTGTGGACACAATTGAGTTGAAATAACTATAAAGAAATAAATATTCAGTAAAAGCTACTTACCATTTTGAATCTGAGCAACTTTTTTTGCAATTTCTCTAACTATTTGTAGCCTCCATTTTTCTGCTTGCTGCAGGTCATTGCATTCTGAAGCTAAATATGGCCGCCGTTCCTTCTGTCCACCGGCCTCTTGTACTTGTGCCGCGCGCCATCGTGCCAGGGTTGTCCTAATAACAAATAGTAATAAGTTGCAGTTTATCAAAAGCAATAATTACAAGATTTGCTTTAATTTTTTAACTTTTAGCATCTGCTTTGAAGATAGTTGAATGGCGTTTATATTTATAATATTAAATAAAGAGAATTAAAATAATATTATGTCCCACTTTACAGAAAAACTTACATAGCCTTTTCAGCATTTCTGGCCTGAAAAAAGAGAGTAAATATTTAGTTTTTTAAGTTAAAACATTTAGAAGTTACATAAAATGAAATAGGTGTTTAACTTTATTGTTATACAGATAAAACTTAAATTAAAACTAAAATAAATTTGAATTACAACAGCTTACCATTTTGTATTGATGATATTTTATAAGATTATAGACTTATAAAGTGATTTTCTGGACGAAAAAGAAACCAACGATAAATCACCATGCGTTTTTTAATTGTTTTGGAAATAAAATATTTACTTCAATTAACACTATTGTATACACCATTATTTATCAACAATTTACTGAAATATATAAATTTAATTTTGAGGTTATTATTCTTCCCCCTTTTCTTGTATGAAATTACGTATATAATTTGCCTGCCTTTCTCAAATAAAGATATAGAATACAATATAGTTACTTAATTTTTTATCAATATGAACTAAAAAATATTACTAACTAAATTAACATAAAAAAAATTACAGTACACTTTATTTTATAAGTTGGCATAGTAGTTATTTATAGTTGTTTTAATCTAAAAGATAATTTACTATTGTGTGGCGAGACTAGTGGTAATACATAATGGCAACAAGAAGATGAAGTCCGCGTCTCAATTCTCCGTCTGCTGTCAGCTGTCAAATGTCAAGTCAACAAAAACAAAAGATTCAAACGCTCGTTTTGTAAGAGTGAATTAGAACTTTGTCTGTTTTGCGACCAGTTAAGCAAGCTTTATGTGTAGTTTTGAATTAAAATGAAAGCGTAAGTTTGTTTTGTTTATTTACTTAGCTGGAGGCGAAGTTATGTCGCTCGTTAGGTTAAAAATTTGCAACGCCATTTGGCTTATATGTAAACACATTTTCCTGATTACCTTCAACGTTCAGCACATGTTGCTGTTGTTCACAAGTTATATTTTTATTATAAGATTAAAGAGTTTACTACGATAACACTTTCTTTCCGTTTCTGTTCTAGGAAGCAAGTCCATGCTCAAAGAAAATATGCTCAAGGTGCTCACATTCCGACGTCTAATCCGAGCACACCCCTGGAGAGAAGAGTCGAGACTGGAACTCAAAATACTTACAAAGTATTCTATAATAATAATGACGCCAAAAACCTCTTAGACATAGTGTCATTCAGCAGTAAGTATTTTTGTGTAGTTTAAAAAATATATTGTATCAAAAAGATTTGAATGTTGATTAGAAGATTCTGTATAATAAAATGTTACAATGTACAATTTTAGACATACATCGTCATACACAACCTATAGTATTAGTCAAAAGACTGGAAAACACAACTAATGCTTTAAAAAGAGAACCACCAGCACCTAACCATAGATCAAACAAACCTATCGAAAATGGCGTTAGATCTCCCGCTAAACGTGAACCAGAAAAACCACAAGTGTTCTCGCCATCTGTTTCACTACCTTCCAAGAAGAGGCCTACAAGATCATTTAAGATGATTAAAAAGAGACTCTTGAGTAAAAAGGTTCGCCGCAGCAATAGGCTCCGCGGAAAGCCATCACCTGTGCTCAAGAAAACTATAATATTTAAGAAGAAAATTAAAGCTAAGGCTAAGATTGTTAGGACTAAGAGGATAATAAAATTATCAAAGCCACCTGCTACTGAAAGTAATGAACAAGATGCTGTGTGTCCCTCTACTGATGATGATGAACAACCACTTACCTACTTTAAAAAGAAATCTCAACAAGTATCACCAAAGGACGAAAAAGGTGAGTTTTATGAAACTTGTAACTATTTGCTACAGCCTACAGTACTGGTTTTATGAAAACCTAATATTATGTCTTTTTTTTTTCTTTTTTTTTACACAGAAAAGAAAAAATATGATATTATTTGTACAGCATTAGCAGACAGGGTAGAAATCTTTAGGCCGGTATCAAAATATGTATTATTATGCTTGCCAACACAAACTAAGGTTTGAATAATTTGGATGTGAATATAAACAAAACTCAGCATATGTCACAAATTCAAAGTCACACATTGGTAGCAAGACAATAGATAACAAATTATTTAGTCTAGGTACATTTTTACATTTAAATAAAATAAATATATTTTTCCTTAAATGTATTTGAAATAACAAATTTGTATTCATTGACTTTTTCTTTTTTCATCTTTTAGAAAAGAAGAAGCCATTGCCAATAGTCACATTAAATAGAAGAAAAAGTATTCGACGAAAATCTAATGATGCAGGTAAGTATTTCAATATGTGCCAATAAAGAAATTGATACCTAGCCAGGTGACAGATCTACATCATTTGTTTGTATTATGTTAATTCCATGTATGTTGTGATTGGATAGGTAAGACCAAATTGTTCCAGTCCACAAACTGGTTATGAATCAACTTTTCTCACAATACCCTATTGTTAATGAATGATATAAATGATAAAAAAATTGAATGAAATTTTTACTTAATAATGTTTTAGAACTAATACCAACACCTGATCCATCGAAGCAATCTATAAAGGAAGTAATTAATGACAAAAATGATGCTTCTACTACAGGTAACTATAATATATATTTTTTGTAAACAAGAAGTTTATTTATTTTCTGCACCTCAATTGTTGTTACTTATTATTTCACAAAGATTACAGCATTAACATGGTGTTATTAAAACATGATGGGTTTGTCTCTATACTGTTAGATTAGATATCAAATGCTCATTATACTGTTTTACTTCTCTAATTTTTTTCTAAAAATCTTACTTTACAAAAACTTTTCACTTGACGTAAATTGTGTACAATATTCAAAGACCATGTTTGTTGTATTCACTAGGCATAGAATTTGCGAGAAACTCTTAGGCTTATTACAAATGTTATATCTTGTCAGTATACTTATTGTTAATCTTTTATAGAATCCAACAATGGGTTATATTATGGAACAAATGGAATAGAAAGATGGATCTCAGAAAGTACAAAAGATATTACTAAAAATAAAGACTTCAAAGTTCCCGTCCTACCA
Organism: Cyclargus thomasi; assembly: GCA_026546445.1. Classification (NCBI taxonomy): domain Eukaryota; kingdom Metazoa; phylum Arthropoda; class Insecta; order Lepidoptera; family Lycaenidae; genus Cyclargus; species Cyclargus thomasi. The sequence goes on along the minus strand of JAOTAV010012934.1, from coordinate 15,118 downwards.
CAGAAGAAAAAGAAAATTGAGAACAGTCCAGTCACAAGAGGCAGCACTACAAAAACCACACCAAAGAATGTTTGCTCCTCTGTCAAATTTGTGTATCTTAAAGATGTGATGAACGCTCCGCAGGATGCTATTGACGGCAATTGCAATAATTGCACGCGCTGTGAAATCATAAAGAAAGTCGTGGAATTATCTAAGCTAGTCCGAGATACGCGCAAAACGACTAGAAGCAACTCTCTCGATGTCGACCCGAGCATGGACATGACAGTATCTGCATACACTAACATTCCCAGCCCACGCGTTCACGGCACCGCCATCACCCGACTAGATAAGTCTAGGACTTCTAAAGGCGAGGACAAACAAGCATTCTATATGGATCTTTTACCCGGATCGGACAAGATAGTAGAAGTATCGTGGTGCAAAATTCCCAACCGCAAAGACTCCCTAATGAGCGCGCGACTCATCTCGAAAACTAATTTAACGAACTCCGGCGACGTTACTCTCGCTAATAATGAGACGCTGCTTGACAAATTGCTTCAGCTCTATAAAGAGAAAACACACACAGAAAAACCTTCCGATAATCTAGAAGCAGCAGAAAGTAGCAAACAAAACAAGACAGAAAAAAGTGCAAATGATACTCCAAATGATAAAAATAAAAATAAAAGCGTGGAGGTAGATAAAATTAATAAGAAGACGAATAATGATAAGGCTAAAGTCTCACTTACAAACATTAAAACCACTAGCAAACCATCAAATGTAGAGAAAACATTAAATGGAGAAAAGCCTAAGCAGAATATTATCGAGAAATCAAATAATAGCGAGAAGGCAGTGGGCAAACAAGCCAATTTAGAAAAGAACACAGGCAAGCAGGCGCATACTGAAAAATCCTGTAAAGAAAAAACAAAAAATATTTCAACTACAAAACCGGCAAACGCTGAAAAGATGTCAAATAAACAAATTAAATTAGAAAAACCCATCAAACAATCAAATGTGCCAAAGAAAAACGAAAACGACATACCACTTTCTAAAATAGCTGAAGCAAAGAATGAACCTAAACCTGCACTTATAATCAAGCGCAGCTCTTCTGATAAAAGGACCATTTCTCAAGACGCCTCAACATCTGAGAGCAAAAAGAAGAAAACGGATTGTAATTTCCCGAAAGGCGTTGATCGGGCTAAGCTGGTAGACGCGCCCGTGTTCTACCCTACTGAGGCAGAGTTTACGGTAAGTAATATAATTATTATAAAGGTATAATATGACTTGATGAAACTGTAACATGATCCAAAATAATTATTGAATCATCTAAAATTTACCAAAGTGAATGTAGATGATAGTCATATTTCATTTTTCCTGCATTTTTTTATTATATTAATTGTGGACTGTACACTCATCATGGTTGTTTAGTTTTACTATACAATGTACTTGATTAAGTAGAATGTTTAGGTTAAGTTATTTACTAATTATGAGGATCTATATTTGGTCTCATTATATTTTTTATTATTATTGCCGGTAACTGTTTATCTTTAAACAATAAACATAACTTTAATAGATTTATAAATTTCATAAATATAAGTAATTAGCTCGCGACTGCGTCTACGTGATAAATTGATTGAGGTGATTTACTCTTGAAATTTTTCTTGATTTATTTTGCTACAAACCTTACAGAACCCGGGACCTTTCCAACAAATGCAAAACCGTGGAAATTGGATCGTGCGTTTTGGAGTTATATGGTCAGAAAGGAAAACCCGACTTACTTTTATATAATAGATAAATATAATTAACATTTCAGGATCCAATAAGCTACTTCGAAAAGGTGATGCCGATCGCGTCCCAATTCGGCATCTGCAAGGTGGTACCCCCAGCTGACTTCAAGCCACAATGTGTGCTTAGCGACACTAACCGGTTTACAGTGACGAACCAGTATATACCACGACTCTACACGCGCTGGGGACCAGCCTTCCGAGAGATGTGTGCTATACGCTCTTATTTGGCGTCGCAGAAGGTTCATTTTACTAGAGCACCATTGGTAAGTTTTTTTTCATTGATTCAATATCTAAAACAATGATACGTAAAACTGAAACTTTGTCGGAAACGCCTGAGTCCCGACTCTAAAAGCGTGAGGCCCTCCGCCGCGTTAGACGTGTGCCTGCGGCGACCCGTCGCGGGGACTCAGGCGTTTTCGACGAAGTTGCGGTTTTACGTATTATTGTTTTAACTGAACGCAGTATACGCAAATTATTAGTTACTCGCTTTTTCCACTCATGTCATAAATTCCGCTATTCTACTCGGTTAATTTTATCAGATGTGCCCGACATTTACCAGCAAAGTGTTCTTCTGAATGGGAAAAAATTGGAGAATGCGAAATTGAAGATAAAAAAAGAATCCGGAGCTTTCGATTTCGCATTCATCTACTTGACGATCAACCAGCATAACGCAGCGTTGCTCTCATAAAAACATGAACATTAGTTGCAAGGATACAAGGTTGCAAGTACTCTCTGTACTTTCAGTCTTGGAAAAACATCATGTTCTGAAAGGAGGCGATACGATTACAAGATACGAATTTTTCCGCGATTTCCGAATTCCGCGAGCGAAGCCGCAGGTAAAAGCTAGTCAATAATAACTCCTTTTAATTTTTTAGTTGGAGGGTCTCGAAGTGAATTTACCGAAGATGTATCACACGGTGCAACGTCTCGGCGGATTAAAAAATGTCTTCGACAAGAAGAAATGGAATCGCGTCGCTGAGGAGATGCATTTCTATCAACTGACAAATCCTAGCAAGAAGCTTGAACAAATATATGTCAAATATCTACTTCCCTACGATACACTTACCAACAGTAAGTTTTTGTCTTAAAATTTTTAATATCAACTATAATTTCTTGCGACTTTTGTTATTATGGAAAATATCATGAGTCTTTGTCTTTCGTTTGCGCAATGTTTGTCTCCATCAAAATCGATATAGCAGCTTTAGAGTCTTACTGATTGCAAACTCGGAATTCCACTTATTAGTATGTATTATAAGAGAAGTTGATTTACAGGCAGGTGGCGAACCTACGTAGTTTGCTCACTTTATGTCAAACTCAACCGAAAGATCATTGAATTGACATAGTGGATACTATGAATCAATTTCTTCATGCTGTATATTATGCATGTATGTTGTTATAATAAATGTACTTAACACAGAACAATATTATACTTTTTACACAGGAGAGAGACAAATGAAAATCGCCGAAGTGGAACAGATGTGGCAGAAGAAGAATAAGAAAATGCTGGCGAGAGCTATTAATCCTCTCCATCGACAGAAACGTCTGCTCGGCGATTCGAGTTCGGATTCCGATTCGGATTCGGAGCCAGAGGCTGGTTCGGATTCAGACGAGGAGGTGACGTCTAGTAGCCACAACAGTGACCCGCTAGCTGAGGCCGAGGAATGTATTGTCACAGGCAGGACTATGAATTTGAATAACTTTGAGAAGGTAAACATCAGATTGTATAGTTTTTAAATATTATCTTGAGACCATTATAAAGTAGATTATTGTGTATGTTATCTTAAATTAAATTAAATACAAGTTTTTACTATATACATTTGTAAACCAATAATATATGATTCATTTAGGAATCTAAAAAATATATTTACATCACGCGCTGTGATTACATATTAAAATGGTAACAGAAACCTCACTAATGGTATATAAACTTTAAAATAAATTAGTCATATAAGCCATTTGGTTGTCATCAAATTTTCACACTTTCCATTGGCTGTATTTTTATACTGTTAATCGGGTGTCGGCTCTTAAGTCGTACGTAACGAAATTTAAAACACTAAAACTTCTACAGGTAGCTCAAAACGCGTTCAAAATGTACACCCCTCCAAATGAAGAGCCCAACACTAAGACCATAGAGAATCTGTACTGGAAGTTGGTGCTGTTCGGAGCTGACCATGTGTGCGTCAATAGCGCGAGTGTGGACACAGGCGAGGAGGGGTATGGGTTTACTAAGAACAAGAGCAACCCTTACGGCAAACATCCGTGGAACTTGAAGGTACGTCGGCCGTCTTGCCGCCGCCATTTTGTCGTGTTCGCCTACTGAATAATTAAAATTAAGTTAATGTTGCTTCGTTAAAAAAAAGTTTGAGTTCATTTTGGTGAAAACAATTATTTTTAATACTTTTACCAGCGTCATAAAATTTTATTTAAATTAATGTTTAAAATAATATCTTAAGATTTATGGAACAACATAGACTAGGGTAGAAATTGTTCCAACAGTCAGAAAAAACTTTTTTTTTCTAATCTGTTTGTTTGACACTCAGCAATCAAATTACTATGAATGTAGGTGGGATGTGTATTATATATAAATGTTTGTTATTAGATGATAAGCCAAAACACTGGTAACTTGCTCCGTCCCCTGGGCCCGGTGCTCGGTCTGACGGTCCCCACACTGCACCTCGGCATGATATTCTCTACCAGCTGCTGGCACCGCGACCCACACGCGCTACCCTGGATAGAGTACATGCACCAGGGGCCTGAAAAGATATGGTGAGCCTTGCATTTATATTTTAAAGCGCTGTACACCCCTAAGCCATTGACAGCCACCGATATGACATTGTGTCAGTAGCACAAGCCGGCGGGCTATGTGGAATAAAGTAACGTGCGTAAGTCACCGACATAGTTTTCCGACATGCAATAGGTGAAGCCGCTAACCTAGCCCGTTGACAAAATGTTGCCGAAAAATGTCGGCGGCTTTGTGTGTAAAGGTGTCTTGTTTGAATATATATGGTTATATGTATTAGGCACCTCTGGTCCAACTCGTATGTGTTGCCACGTCAATTTATTCAGGAGCAAGGTCAGAAAGTGTTGAAGGGTCAATAAATAATTTATAACCTAAATTTATTATCCCGGCATAAAAAGGTATAGTAACACTAATTTCACACACAGTGTAGTTTTAGACTTGTGAATTTTATAAGGTACGGTATACCGGACGAGCAGAGCGACAACTTCCGCAAGGCGGTCGAGGTGCTCTGCCCCACCGTCTGCCAGAACAAGGGCATCTGGCTGTCGTCGGACATCACCATGATACCGCCCAATATGCTGTTGGAACATGACGTCTCCCTGTCCAAGATCACGCAGAAGCCGCACGAGTTTGTTATAGGTGGGTCTTTAAGTCCGACCGCATATTATTCGAATTTCTAATCAAAAAAAATCGGACGCCCCGCCAGAACGCACTTTGTTCTTGTTTTTCGTTGTGGACCACGAATACTAGTTAAAGCAGAAAAAGCATTAGCATTAATAATTAATTGCTAAATAACCATTAGCAGCAATTACATTAATCGTACTTGCTATAAAATATGAATGATTAGCATGCTTATTTTTTGTTCATAATAGTATCATGCGCAGCAATTAATAATTTAAATCTGCGATTATGAACATTCACGTCCGCGCCGCGCGGCGCGAACTGCTAAACTGCTAATCCTGCGATCTAGCTAATACTGCTAATGCGAAATTATTTCACTTACTGCGAATTAATTCTCTACGCGAGCACGCGCGCCACCGCCGGGTCGACCGGGCGCCGAGCGGTTCACGAAATTTCACGAATACGAGCGAGTGATACAAGCTTAAGCTCCTTTTACACCGCACTGTAATTCACTGTAGTCAGGGATCGGTAGTTAGGGAATGCACGGATTTATATGGCGGTCTTATGCTGTGAATCCAATAACACTGCGCTAAATTAGAGTGTGGGTCCGTAAACGAGTGTGGTGTAATGCTGACTTATTTCACTTGCACGGTCGGCGGTTTATTTTTCCAAAATGCGTTTAATTGCATGACCTTAAAGTCTATTATTGAAAAGTTAGTTTTTTTATATATATTTTTTAATATCATGTCGTAGACGAATTTTTTTAGTCATCATTAGTCATTATTGACGACGTCGCTTATGCGACCGATGTTAATCAATGCAATGCAATAAAATGCAATAATCTTTTTTATAATTTAATTTATTTAAATTAAATTATAAAAAAGAATTTGTGTAATAATATTTTAATTCACACACATTTGTGTGTGTGAATTAAAATATTTATATTATTATATTATGTTATGTGTGTGTGAATTAAAATATTTATATTATATTATAATAATAATCTTAATATTTGACGCAATGTAATGAAAACACATAGACATATCACAAACACAGTTATTAGTTATGATAGCATGATAATTAAAATTTAATTTTAACAAGTATCATAAAAAACTAATTATTTTTAATCAATTATTAATAATTATATATAATAATTTTCGCAAACAGCACGTAACACGCTTAGACATGAAAATTAGCATGCTAAAGAAATTAATAATAAAAATTAGCATTATTCCCATAACTACCGCATACTACAACTTTCTGATTGGTATTTGTATGGTAATTGACAGCCGTCCGAATTTTTCTGATCAGAAATTCGGATACTGTGCGTGCGGGCTAAGAGCTTACAGCGCCTCCGGCCTAAGAGCTCCTTGGTTTTATAAATAAATATAGAACGAAGAGGGTCATCTCATAGGAAATGTAAAATGTGCGGCTTGGATGTGTGCGCCGTAGTATATAGATACTACGTCGCAGACCGCTGTGCAGTCTAGACTTTAATAATAATTAAATCATTTTAAAAACGATATAAGATATCAAAAATGTATGAAATGTGGCTTTTGTTTACACGGATCCAGCCGCCACATGAATTTTTTAAATTTTTTTAATTATAAGCGCACGCACACATAGGACCACACGTACAAGTAAGTTAAACTATATATAATGTTAATGAAACATTTCGCAGTGTTCCCGAAGGCGTACTCGAGTTCTATATGCACTGGCTACACGATATCCGAGAGTGTATACTTCGCTACGCAGTCCTGGCTCACTACTATGCCCAGCGTCTTTCAAGTAAGTATTCTTAGTATAATAATAAGTAATAATATCTATAGATAGTTTGGTCTCGCTACCAAGTACTTGAAGAACGGGTCCCAGACAATGGTTTTTTATTAGGTTTACAAAACTAGCCTTACATAATATTATAACAAAAAAATTGCTTATATACTATTGAACAGTTGCGCAACCTTGACCTTCTAAGAGTTAAAACAGCATGCTTATTATTAAGACACGAGGATTTTATATATTGTTTCTAATATATAAAATTCTTGTGTCCTCCGAAACGGCTTGACCGATTTTGATGAAAATTTTTGTGCTTATCCGGTATCTATGAGAATCGGCCAACATCTATTTTTCATCTCCCTTAATGTTAGGGGTAGTAGCCTAAACTTTTTTGGCAAAACAAAGTTTGCGGGGTCAGCTAGTTATTAAATAAATTTTGATGATTTTACGGTATAACTTAAGATCAACATCGAACATTTGTTATCCAGATGTGACAACAGAACACAAGTCGTTTACGTAAAACAAGAAGAAATGTGGCCCTAGGCCTGAGTCCTGGGGAACACCACATGGCTGCTACTCTGATATAAGACTTATAGATATACCTCCTACCCCTAATAATTACTAGTTGCTAAGTAAACTACCACAAATCCCGTTATGAACTAGTTTTTGCATGAGAATTCCGTGAACAACCAAGTAAAAGACCGTTGAGAAATTGGTATAGATGGCATGTACTTCTCCTTTATAAAATATATTTAATCATGTTTACTCATTCAGCCATTGAGCTAAAAAGGTCGTCAAAGACTACAAGCATAATATATTCGCAAAAGTTTATTATATATAAGAAGGAGAATTCTCATGGCTTAATCTCGTACCACATTACGTCTAAACGAAATTTGTATTTTAATGTCTATATAAGCTAATTAAATTGCATATAAGTTTATTTTTCTTTTGTTACACTTTTGTAATTAATCCAAAAAAAGTTTACAAACGAGTTCAAGTATGAGAAACTCTAGTTCCACTTTTAGCCATATCATTCCACGATTTTTGAGCCCTCCATCGATCTGGAATACCTCGCAAACAAATATAATACATTAAATATGCGTGTTTTCGACGGTAGACAGCGTCGAGAAATAACTGACCAAGCGATTTTAAAATTGCGCGTACAGGAGTTGCGCGAGAGCTGCGAGCCGACGACGTTCGCGCTGGAGCAGCTTGTGATGAGCGTCGCTCGTGACGGGCGCGCGCCGCTTCGCGTGCTGCAGACCGCGCACGCCGCGCTCGCCGCCCTCGTCACCGCCGAGCTCGCCGCTCGCAGCGCCTTGCGCGCTATAGGACTACAGGTACAGATAGTTTAACTGTAGGGCGCGAGACGGTTCGTGTGCTGCGTACGCTGCCGTCGACGTCGAGTTATCGAGTAGACATCGAGATAGCTAGTATTGAGTAAGCAAGTCAACGTCGAGTTAGCAAGTGGACGTTGAGTAAGCAATCGACGTCGAGTTAGCAAGTCGGCATCGAGTTCGCAAGTCGGAAATTAAGTCCTTAATTAGAGAACTTAGATTTGAATATAGACGACTTAGAGGACTTATATTTGGACATAGAGGACTTAGAATTGCACTGAGAGGACTTGGATTTAGACTTAGAGTACTTAGATTTGGACTAAAATGTTTTACTATTTGTTTTTTTATTCGAATTTTTTATTAATTACAGGTGACAGTTAATAAGGGTACCAAGGGTAAGAGAAGACTGATACGTCACCAGGACGAATGTGAGATTTGTCGCACCACCTTATATCTTTCTAAGGTAATCTAAGCTTTTTAACTACAACTTTTTCCCCTTTGCCAATAAAATGATCAGAATATTTTATTGGTGGCAGAGTAACGTATTCTTTGAACAATGCTTTGTTTGTGTCTGATACATAAAGCGAAGGACTAAACAATGTACATAGAACCAAGTGGATCATCTTCATAGAAATGAACTGCGCGCGGCTTATATGTGTGCGCCCTAGTATCTGCGCACGAATACATAAACAAATCTGAGCGAATTTATCACTGTGCTAGTAGAGGCGTACAAATTCGTGTGCGTGAGATGGCGCATAGATAATACTGCGCGTTGTCGACGATGGCGGTTTATATACAAATTTGACACAGGTTAATAAACCATACCGTCAATCGTGAGCATAAAGACAAAAATGAAACTTTTTTTTCTAGGTAAAAGGTGTATTCGGCAAGCAATCGGCGCTGTGTGTGCAACACGCAATGCGCGTGCTCGTCGAAAATGAAACTGATCTCGACGACAAGAAAATAAACAAAGACAACATAGAATTAGAGATTTTCTTTACTAAGACTGAACTGGAAGAAATCGAACAGAATCTTCAAAAACGCCTATTGAGTTAAGTCAATCATTGGAGGCTTACCCCCTTAGTCATAAAAATATTTAAACAGTGTTTAACTAATTAAGATTCTCAGTCCTTTTCTGGAATATTGAAAACGTCACAAGACAGAAAGGTAATAAGGGGGGTATATGTGAATGATAAGGTAATTCACTCGATTCCTGTTTTTTTCCTTTTTTTGTTACTGTGCCTAAAGTTTTTCTTTTTTTAATGTTCTGCCTGTGAATGTATTTCTTTTGACCCGCCCTACTAAAACGGCTTTTCTCACCGAGGTATCGATGTTAGACTTGTAAGGGTAACATCAAAGTAGTCGGTGGTTTTTTCTGAAAGTTTGTAAAATTAAGTGGCCAATTGAGTTAGGTGAATAAGAAAAGATATTATATTTGAAGTTTTTATTCAGAGATCCGTTTATGCTCGAAAAATCCGTACGTTTTTTGTATTATGTATAATGTTACATAATTTCTTTTACTGTATCTTTTGGTTTCTAAATCTTTAAAATTTTACAGATGATCTCACCATGAGTAGTATTAAGTTAGATATTAAGTATCTTTCGTTTCTAGAATATTATTAAGATATTGTCAACAATATCATTCATAAAGCGCATTAATAAGTAATCTCTGTTAACTAAGACTGATTTTAGATAATAATAATAGATCATTTTTACAAACAACTGCATCATGTATCAAAATTAAATAGTATTAAAGAAAAATCGAATTCTTCAACAAACAAACATATTATGCGTAATATAAGTTTTGAAATAGTTTGACAACTCTGTGATATAGTATTAGGACACATAAACTAGTTTAAAACTAGAATATAGATATGTTTAAGCTCTATCCCCAAATTTGCTGTATTCCATTTGCTCTCCATAACTTGTTTTGAATGTACAAGTAGGGAAATTCTTTAACATGAATTATTATTTTATTTCACTTAGGCCATTTTGGTAAGTGGTTTATACTTTGTATAAATATTATCTAGGTCACTAATTAGACAGACTACATTTAAGCATATTTAAGTGTAAAATTTTATTGTGTCTAGTGATTACTTAAAAACTAAATTAAAGGTAATATATTTTCATAATTTTGTTTTATTTAAATTTTTAACATTAGTTAATCTGTCATTATTTTTATAAAATATATAGAAATAGATTTTGAATTTATGGTCTCGCTAAAACTTGAGAACGGCTGAACCGTTTAGAAAATTTTAGTCTTACAATATTTTTGGAAATACAGTGATAGTTGTACAAAGTTCAGGCGGATGAGAATATTTAAGCTCTTAAGCTTAAGTTTTACTCTAAAATATTATATAAATATTTCATATTAAAGATTTGATATATAAGTACAATTAAGATTCATTGTCATGCAAAAGTGTGGTCAAGTGATACAACTTCAAGAAACGTGTTGTTTTGGGTTCCCCTCTAAAGATTCATACTAAGTAAAGCTCCTACTGCTTCTTCTTGGTTTATGCCTCCTCTTCCCTTTTAGGAGTTGCCAGTATCAGAGTGTGGATGCAGATGTTCAGATCAACTCTTACTGTTTTGGTAAATCAACTGACTTGACGTTTTGACTGCGTTTAAATATTGTATTGATTTTAATTAGAATTTATTATACTTGATGATATTGAAAACGATGCCTAAAAATGACGTGAAATTTTGTTACCCGCTTTTTACGTGACAGTAGTCATGGATAAGTAACCTAATTTGAAGCGCCATTTAAAGAAAGAAAGAAAGAAAGTAAACTGTCAGTTGCAAAATATCCGCTGTCAAAAATTGTTAATAATATGTACGGTTTTTGGTTATGAATTAATTATAAACAATTATTTATTTTCTAGTAATTTTAAGAACAAAAGCGAAGAAAAACATGAGTGCAATATCTGCTACATTCATTTTATCAAAAACACAAAATTTTACTAGCAACATTTCAATAAAAGTTACTAGAAGACCGATTGCGCAAAGGGAAGATTTATAATTGTTGAAAATCATTACATTATTCCTTAATACCATTATGAATTCAGAAACAGTATTAGATGTTAAAAAATCAATTAACGATCAAGATGTTCGTAATTGGGGCAACTGCCCTACGGAAATAATGTTATTATTTTTCTCTTACCTTGACTTTAAATCGTTATCAATTTGTATGTTTGTGAACAAGTTTTGGTTAGAAGCTGTGAAATATTATCTACAGGTGGGCTACTTTTAAAATTGCATAATATCCAGTTAGTTTGATTAAGGTACCTAATGTAAATGTAAAAAAATGAAATTCACTCTCTTATTTAATTGTAACTATTGGTGTAGCACATTCAGAATGATAAAAGGACATCTAAAAATTACAATTAGTTGTATTTATTTAAGCTTTCTAAAACCCAATAAGATAATAGGTATAACAAAATTTTAGCATTTTGAGTTATGGCATGCAATGGTGGAAGAAGCAATCTCTAATAAAGGAGTTCTGTACAGAGAGAAGTGTGCACTTGGATGGAGAGAAACACTTTTCAATTTCTTGCTTTGGAGAAAAGTATACAAAGCCAGAGTATCTCACTATGTTAGCTTTCATGTAAAACATGTCAAAGCAATGAAAGTGTACAAGCGTAAGTGGATATCTTGAGTACTATCATTACCTGAACCATCATCCTTATGTGTCCACAAAATAAATAATTATCTATTATATTTTTTATTTCAATATTTAATTGACTACTAATCTGTAAAGTACCTAAAAAATCTTAAACATTTTTTATATAAATTCTTTATGTAGAAGCCTTTTTTTTTTAGACAAGCTAATAGCTGTGCTTGATAATGAAGTGAAATATTTGAACATGGTAGACACAAGTTGCAATAAAACATTGGATGTAAAATGTAAGTTACAATAGAAATATAATAGGGTATTTGCAAAAGTAGGTCAATTTATTTCTAACATAGCCACTTTTAAGTGATCATTTTATTTTCTCAAAATAACCTGACTAAACAGTCATAAAGTAACTTTAAAATTTATGTAATTTTGAATAGTCAAAATGCCATGATGGGATGTATGTAATGTCATTAATCGCAAAAGAAACAACTACTTTTCTTTCTATTATCTTTTATTTTAAAAACCCCCTTTCCTGAAATTAGAAGCAACAGACAGAATTCTCAAGACAAGATTCTTCTTTGTATCATATATTTTATAAAATCCATAACAATATGTTTATATAATGTTGTCTTTTTACAGGTTACAGTTATGAAGAATCAGATTATATGGTTACTATACTGACAAAGATGATTAATGACAATAATAATAAATCTCTGTTAATACAAAATACACAGCACAAGTCAGCCACGCAATACTGTGACATTTTCAACCTCAACATTACTGGATGTTACAAGTAAGTTGATTGTTGTTCTTGCCATGACACCAATCTAGACATAACTGTAGCCATTAATGTAGTCAACTGTCGAGTATTCAACTGGACATCCCGTATTTCAGACATACTTAATTTTTTACGCGAATAACAAATATTCGGTATTTTTCGAAAATATGCAGACCATAGGCACAACACTCGCGCTTAGCGCCCGTTCTAGGGAATGGAAAAATGGGCAAACGTCCGGAGCGGATAAATTAAACTTTTTAGTATAGAAAATTATATCATCTATGGAATAACGCAGTGGTTAAAGGCGGCAATAATTATTTTTTCTGGAGCGGCGAAATAACTGTATCAGGCGCTAATACTTGTAGCAAGACAACCGCATGGCTTGGTTTATTAATTCATACTTTGAAGACGGTGACAAAGAGCTCTACTATGTACCGAGAAGTAACGAGCGACCCACTCGGTACGCGTACATTACGCTCGGCTCGGTTCGAGAGCGATTCTTCCTCGAGACAACTGCCGTCGCCCATACACACGTAATATCAGAAGAGTTGCAGGTGTGTCGCCGGTGTGAATATATTACCCGTCTGCGCCAGAAGGAGGGTTATGTTTTTTGAGAGTATGTGTGTATAATTTTTTGACACGCTCTGTAGCCTAAACGACTTGATGGATTTTGGCTTGCATTAGATTCGTATTTACTGTGAGAGTGACACTAGATAATTTGTCAAAATATAAAAAAAAGAAAATGGCGGATTTTTGTCGTCAAATTCATATAGTGCAACGATCCCTGCGGTCGGGTTTTTTGTTTTTGGGCACTTAGCTTGTTTTTTTTGTATCACATTATTTTATAGTTCGACTACAACCTTTGTACCGCGCCCTAGGAACGTGAGACGGAGCGGGGGACGGTTAAGAATACTACTGCCGTCACCGTTGACGGCCAACTGACAAAGTAGCGCGGACGGTAACTATGGTAACCCTACCCCGTCGCGCCGCGCACTTACCCAAGGCCAGGTATAGCGCTTGTGGTCAAGTTATAAAACAAAAATTCATGATTGTATATTATTGGATCAACGACCTCTGTGGCTCAGTTGGTAAGCGCGTTGGTAGCTTAAGCCGGGGCTCGCGGGTTCTGATTCCGCTTACAGAGCATTTTTTCAAAGCTCCTGGGTCTTGGATGTGAATTTAATATGTGTATCATATAATAAAAAACTTAAATATGTGTATAGTATAAAAGTATTAAATATATTTCCGTTGTCTGACACCTGTAACACAAATCCTTCGAGTACTTAGCACGGGGCCAGACTGACGTGGTGTGAAGCGTCCATAGATATTATTATTATTATTGCAGGTTGTATTCAAACAGCTGTTACTTCATAGACAGTGGTAACACACTGTGGGTGGCGGTCACTGACCGTCAGAACTACTTCAGTGTGAAGGCCGTAGCTAAAATGTACAGTCCCGTGTGCATTGTATGTCTGCATGTATTCGACCACAAGGTGTACGTTGTGACAAAAGAAGGCGTTATGTTCTATGTGGACGGGCTAAAGTTTAGGAAGGTGCACCACATATCTTACCCACCATATTGTGCCGACGATAAGTCTTATCCTATTCCGTTTCTCTTTAATGATGGCTGTGTGGCTTATAGAGGTAAGTGTTAATGCCTTCAATATGTTAATGCCGAGCTCGGAAACTTAAAGATTACTTAACTCTAAACGAAAGTATTGATGTAAACTTTATACAGAATTATTTCTCAAATTCTTAATTTGAATTAAGTTAAATGTGTGACGACCCTACGGGAAGATCTTCCGACCGATCGAGATATTAATGCCTTACTGCCTCAACCTGGTAGGTATCTTAAGAATAGCTACTAGAAACGGATTATATTTTTTTCTTGGTAATTGTAAGCACAAAACTAGATATGAGGTTATTTGATAAAAAATAATTTTATTATCAAATAACTTCATATCTAGTTATGTACAATTGCTAAGTTTTGTACATTTTTTTTGTCTCCTGAAATGTAGCCATTTTTAAGATCTCGTATCGTTGAGGTAAGACATCGATAGGCTCGGTCGAAATCTTGCCGTTCTCTGATATTTCGAAAACGAGATGCAAAGTTGGTGCGCTAGTTGTACCGTCTCAAATGTTTCTAAGTGTGGTTTTTAGGGTAGAAATATTACATAAAGAGACCTACCAAAATTTATGCCATTTATTTTTCCCATTTTCAGTGCCAGCCGATGTAAAAATGGCAATCTCCAAATCGGATGAGTCCGATAAAATCATAATGGCTGTACCCAGACTGTCGGCTGTTTTCGAGCATGGAGAGATTCTGTTCATGGGATACGAAGATGGAAAAGTAATTTTTCATACCTTATACTTTTGGTTATTATTATTTTTTTTATCTTTTATTTTTTGAGGCTTTAACACAAAGTGTTAACGTCAGCCTCATAGGAACTCACAGTGTTCCCTATACAAGGGACAGATGCAAAAATTTGT
>JAOTAV010012913.1:0-26180 GCA_026546445.1 Cyclargus thomasi | reverse complement strand
TCAGCCAAATCTGTTCTGCCGTTCTTGAGTTATAAGTGGTGTAACTAACACGACTTTCTTTTATATATATAAGATTTAGGTATTTAATATGATATTTATTCAGAATCTACTTTCCAAACTGCGGAAGAGCAAGTGTGCATGTCTGGAACTTTTTTTAACTGACGTATTTATATGAAACTTTGTACTTATTCAGATCTCACTTCTTTTACAGGTGATTCCCATATTATCGAACTTGGCAGCCTTTCAAATTTTTGTTTTGGGTGGGATTTCATTCATTTTTAAAGGTTGTTTTATTTTTTATACGAACCTTTGTAACGAAATTCAGGTTGGTATGACCTTTTGAAGATGTATTATATAAATGTAGATAAATTTTGTTTTAGTTCTTTAGGGGTATTAATTTACGACGGATATTTTAAACCTTCATTATTTTTCAAACTGACTCACACTTGACCATTTTCAGACTTTTCTCTTTACCTTGACCTAAAGACCTACCACTATGCCAAATTTTAAGTTAATACGACCATTGGAAGTGGTCTAGGATTTGATGAGTGAGTCAGTGAGTGTATAGTAAAAAAATAGCTATTTTCTGACGTCAATATCTGAAGACCTACAATAGGTATCTTAATGGAATTTTGTATTTTAGATAAGTAAGGGGGTCTCAACACATACTAGAAATTTGATTTGCCTAAATAAAATAGATTTTGAGTTATAGTGTGGTCGAAATTGGCCCGAAATGGTTCGTGTAATATAACCCACGGCCGATGTGTCGCTTTTTATGCTTGAACTTGACGGACACACAGCCGTGTGTCTAGATCATTAATTTTATAGTAAGCTTTAGCACAAAAACGTTCTTTTACGACTTTTTTAACTTGTTTATGGAAAAATTTTGAACGTTTTTTGGGATTTTATTGTAAAGGCGTATACATTGACCATTAAAAGATTTACTTACTTTACTAAGTCTAATCACTAATAAATCTAACTTGTGCTTATTATTAGTGTTTCTACAGTGAAAATAATTTTTAGATTTAAATTTACTTAATTTTTTTAACATACATTAAATTGTCCAAAATGTATTGAGAAGCAACAGTTATCTAATAATACCTCCCTTTCAATTTATCTCTGAGAGAATCAAAAGGTTTCATTTTGTATATAGAACGTATAGCTCGCTTCTGCAGCACGAATATTGTATTGATGGCGGCAGCGTTTCCCCATAAAAGGATTTCATGTGCCATTCTACAATGAAAATAATTAAAATATACTAATTGTGCCGTGTCCCCGTCAGAAATTTTTCTAACCTTTCTGACTGCATATGCTGCAGAACTAAGCCTACTTGTAATATTAGCAATATGAGGACCGCACTGTAATTTACTATCTAGTGTAATTAAATTACCTAAATAAAATTACCTAAGAACAAAGTGGTGTCTACAAAATTCATTTTCTCATCATTTATTAGTATATTGTTCTGAGCTTGCCTAACATTGGGCAAAGTAAATTTTATACATTTAGTTTTACTATTGTTCATAAGTAAGTTATTAACATTAAACCGATTTACTATTTTTGTTGTCGCTTCACTTTAAAAATAAGTGAGTGTCATCAGCAAAAAGTACTTTTTTACTATCATTATCCTAAACTAGGTAAGATAAGTCGTTTGTGTAGATGAGAAAAATAAATAGTCCTAAAATAGATCCCTGTGGGACACCTAATTCAATTTTAGCTCCATTAGACCTTTTGCCATTAATTTCAAACCTTTGAGTCCTATTTTTGAGGTAGGATGTGAAAAGGTTGAGTGCTGAGTCTCTTTTTAGATAATCTATCAGAAAGTAGTGGACCCTAACAGAAACTTTATCAGTAAGCGGTAAAACAGGGCCTTAATGTGTAATACTACTAAGAATAATCGTGTTTTAAAGACCAGCTTTTTTTCATTCTATCGACTGAAATGCTTGAGTGATCGCACTCAACCGGTCTGCTACTTAATAAATGAGTATTAAATATGCTAATAACCACTCCAGACAAGGACTCGGCGTAGAGACTAAAACAAGGAGGCCGCGTTACAGTTCAATGACCGCCAGGAGTGCCAGGGAATACTTAAAGGTTTGTAATTTGTATATGTCTCCTATAAAGATATTACTCTGAAAGTTTCAACGTTGAATATAAAAAAAATGTGATTTGTAACGCTTGTCACTAGGGTGCTTTCCATACAAATCACAAAAAAATTGTTAGCTTCCAACGCCGCTACTTTCGCAGTAAACTGTAATAGAAACACATAAAAACCTTAAATATGAAAGATCACCCTGTTTATTGTGATACGAGTAATTCAGCATATTAAAATACCTCTAAAATTATACAGATGTCAATTACACTAATAATGTAAAATAATATAAAATTACCAAAATTGATTGAAATCTTATGATTGGTTTAAATTTACGATAATTTTTAGTAATTCGCGGCTGTATTTGAATAATTTACTGTGGGTTATTTTTAACCGTGAAATTTGTATGACCATAAATTGATTTTGGTTTCCTTAGAAGCGTCCCAGGTATATGTTACCAAAAAGTAAAATATGCTTCCAATGTATACCATGGTTCCGAAGGTACTGAGAGAACTCGTGACTCCTCACGGATACGACTTTGGGGTTTTTGGCCTTGTTTTAAAAACTGAAGGCATATGCTACTACATTATAAAATATATTCATAATCATCATCACTGCCATCACACCAGGCACCATTAACTATCGCATTATGACCCTATTATACCCCAGACAACCTAAAAATTTAAAGGGAAATATAAGTTTGGTTTCATGATAAGTATCCTAATCGTTTAGCATCAAAAAATAAAGATTTTGTACCAACGTATACCTACCATGGTTCACAAGGTGCTAATGGAACTCAACTCAATAACTAACACATTTGGAGATTTCGGCGTTGTTTTAAGAACCCAAAGCATACGCTACTAAGAAATTATATCAATCACCATCATCGTCATAGCTACTATAGCTTCACACATAAACCCACCATTATTTAAGATAATAATTATTCCGTAGCTTGTCGAGCGATTTGTCAGTTCTAAGGCACGCTACACACCTTAGCCGCCAACACCGCCGACATTTGTCGATGAAATTTTGTCGGTGAGTTAGGTTGTCGGCTTCACTTTCAAGACACGTGTCGGCGGCACAAGCCTGCTGGCGGCTAAGGTGTACTGTAGAGCGCTTTACAAATAGTAACTTAATACGTAGAACTAACAAAGTAGTAAAGAAATAACTTATTTATGGTGGCTTAGTCGAGATTAAAGAGTACCCTATGTGTTAATTTAAGATAACAGCTAGCTCCATGCAAAATTTTATCGAATTCGTTCAGTCCTATAAGCGTGAAGAAGTAACAAACGTCAAACTCAAAAACTCACAAATTCACAATGGGAGCCATGCTTTTGCACGAATGGGCCAAAGCATCGGCCTCACAGAAAACTGGCGTTTCGTGCAGTAAGTGAGTTTACTGGTGGCCCAACTTCCCTAATCGTCTATCCCTATTCCCGTTTCAGGGCGCGTGCGCTCTATACAGGCTGAAAAGCAGTACATTGCTTGTCATATGAACTTTGACGTCTTGTTGGTACAAAAGTCCCTTTAATACGAATAAAAAAAAAGTATTTTTATTATTAGCACGATCAGGGGCGTGCACAACATTTATCAACAAGCTAAGCACTACAGCGACTGAGAAGGTAGCGTAACTCAAAAGGACAAAGTATGCCTGTTATTATTAGGTACAACCTGCGATATATTCGGTTTCATGTATGCCAGCATAGGTTCTTTTATTTTTCGAACAGGCATACTCTACCGGTCCCTGTTAGAGGACCGATTTAGCTCATCGGTTAAGTGACTGCCGTGTAGCAGTTGTTTGATAGCCGGCATAGCTAAATTACTAAATCAATATGTATGCGGACCGACGGTGACCACCGTACGGACACTAAAATGACACACAAAAATTTAGACAAATCATGACATGGTAGCTGGTACCGACTTTAAAATAATGTCGGTACCAGCTACCATGTCATGTATGTGATTGTGTACGGAAATAGGCTGATGCCTCGCCGAATTCTGAAACAGGCATTATTAAAGAATAAATATTATTTACTACTTTTTAGTTTCTTATTTTTTTGTTTTTTCCTTTGGAAGTTTTAATTTTTTGTTAAAAATACTTATTTAATATTATTCGATTAATAAAATGGATGAACGATTCGAAAAAGGGCAATCGGATAATCTACCTGAAATGGATATGTTAATGATTGCACATTGTATATCAACAAATAGTGATTTTTCTGTCGCCGAAATGCGAGGGGCAAAAATGCAAAGGTAAGTAAGGTAAAAAAGGTAAGTTAGGCACAACGCACGATTTCCTAGTATTTAGATGTTAGTGTTTAGACATTTTCAAAATTATTTAAGTAAAATTTGGACGTCACGGGCGCGCGACCGCATGCGGACTGAGTGAGCCAGACTGAGAGTGTTGTACGATGACGTCACAGCGTCACCGGCAGCCCGCGTCATGCGGTTGCAACTTGCTCTTCTAAATCGGAAACTAATTGACGTATCGAAGTAATTCTTTCATTAGTATTTTTTATTTTTTACAAAGAATATGGACTGCTAACAATAAAAGTTAGTTAACATTCTTCATTATGAATTCTTATGTATTTCCAAAAGTTTTCCTCTGCAAGTCACCAAAGAAAATCTCTAAATAATAACGCAGACTTAATGAATTTTCAAACAAAAACGTCGTGGGCCCCCGTAAAATGCTAATCACGTAATTAACACGTAAACAGTGGCTTAGAGCCGTCGGGGCTGTAATGGGCGCCATTGAAATGATAATTTGATTGTATCCAGTGCGGAGGTTCAAAAGAGTGAAATATTCTTTTCACGGGCGGGCGCTAAAGAATTATTAATGGCTCCCCAAGTTTAGGCAACAGAGCTCAAGTTAGGGAGTCATTTAGAAACATTTAACTTGAATTTAGAGTGTCCGTAGCCTAGTGGGAAAGGCCTTTGGTTCGCATTCGACAGGGTGCCAGGTTCAAACCACCGCGCCGGGGAGGCTTGTACCAATGAAACATTTTCCGATCTCAAATACATAATACGGATGCTCATTGCCGTGGGAGAGCCAAGCTGGAAGCATACCGGAAAACTGGCGTGAAACGGCGTTGGGCTGTGTTTCTTTGAGTGAGTAATATACCGGTGGCCAAACTTCCCTAATTCCCCTATACCTATTCCCATTCCCTAATCCGACATAAAAGGCCAGCAACGCACTTGCTCTGCGGATGTCACAAGGTCACGGTAGCTGCTTACCATCAGGTAACCTGTATGCTCGCTTGCCCCTAAATATCATAAAAAAATGGACGAAAAAAAATTGACGTCCTTGTGAGCGGTAGCCATGGGCAAGAACAACTAGTATAATAACCGTTTTTGATGGCGAATTTGGCGGCAAAAAATTTGTTTTCCGTACACTTTACTTAAGGATTCAAAGCACACCTAGTGAAATAAGTCTTCCACACTAATCATATTAATTTAAGTGAGACCATCGATCGGTCCATCTAGGTTTACTCGCGGAAATATAAGGTTCTAAGCATATTTCATATTCATAGACGTAAATAAAATTCGGAAAAAGTCTCACTATACACAGTTTTGTGTCTATAGAGACACGGCTTAAAATGCTTCTACTGATAAGATTAGCTAACCAGACAGAAAGATATTGTTTCTTTCCTCTTGTATTTTGCATTGAAATCATCATTTTAAACCGTGTAAAAAACCCTTAGATAGGTCGCCTCTATATACACATAGCTGTGTAGAGTGAGTCTATGACCGTCTTTTTATGTCAGAGAATATGAAATAGCTCAGAAACCGTAAAATTCTGCGAACAAGCCTAGATAAACCGAGCAATAGAGTAGATAATAATATCTATATATTTACTAACGCGAGCGAAAAACTTAGTACCCCTTTTTACGAAAGACGCGTCGATGTATAATCATGAAATTTCTCCCAGTTACAGTTGATATGGAGGAGGAGCGTGGAATACCAATATTATTTCAAAATATGCTTCAATTTTAAATATTTTTATAATTAAAACGCTACACACACTACAATATTTTGACATGACACGATAATCATACATGAAATACTCTTAAATTTATGGTTTGAGTCTGTGATTGAATTGAGAATAGATTATTCTATTTTATAGTTCCTTTACACAAGGATTTAAGTATTTATGGTCGAATTTCGACCACAGGGCACACCTCTAGTACACAAAAACCAGCCAACTGCAAGTGAGACTCGCGCACGAAGGGTTCCGTACAAAGCAAAAAATTTGATAAAAGTATTTTTGAAAGTTTTAAATGTATAAAAAACAGACAGATAGAGAGACGGACTGACGGACAGACATCGAAGTCTTAGTAATAGGGTCCCGTTTTTAACCTTTGGGTACGGAACCCTAAAAAACTGTGTATAGTGAGACTACGCTCGACTTTTTTATGTCAGTAAATATGAAATAGGTGAGATTAATTCCGCGAATAAACCTAAAAAGACCGATCGATAGAGTGACAGATAGTAACATTATAATTAATACGGAAAATTTATTATACTGGGTCTGTACTGAAACCTTAAGCACAGATTACTTTCGTGCGACTAGCTATTAAAGCTAAAAATTTATATAGTCGTGAAGCAAGAAATTGTTTGATAGGAATATTAGCCCCGGAAACTTACGATGTCATTTTAAGTTTTCGGGGCTAATTTTCCTATTAGATTATTAAAATGAAACAAGAAAAACTGTTCTGTTATTAAGTTAGTTAAAAACCTTGCTCGTTTTAAATATATAACCAAGTGAAACCCGCATCTCCGCTGCACCATCATTCGTTTATCGCGAAAATCTAAGTTATGCAGGAAAAAAACATTTTGCTGGTATAAAATGTCCTTTTCGTGGCGTGGACAATGTCTGTGGCGCAGTAGTTGAGCGCTTTGGTAGCTCACGCCGCGTGTCGCCGGTTTGAATCCCGCTGACGAAAAAAAAGATTTTTAATGTTCCTCGATCTTGGACGTGTATTAAATATGTGTATTATATCATAAAAATCTTAAACATGTGTATAGTATTAAAAGTATTCAATATATTTCCGTTGTCTGGTACCTGTAAGTCCCTTGGGTAAGTACCCAAGCCCCGACGTCAATCTAGCCCCGTGCTACGGTGTACGGGGTCAGATTGACGTGGTGTAAAGGTTCAGAGATATTATTATATTATTTCCCGGGGCACAAAATATCTCCGTATCGATTTTTAGCAAAATCGAATCAGCGATTTTACTGTAAAGTGATATCAGATAATCTATATATTAATACGCGAGTGGAAAACTTAGTACCACTTTTCACACACTAAAATATTTTCTAACTTTCTGCATCGCATAGTAAAGCTCTGGAATGAACTATCACCAGCAGTATTTCCGGACCGCTACGACCTACAAACCTTCAAGAAGAGAGCATATTCCCTATTAAAAGGCCGGCAACCCTTATGTTGCGAGTGTCTATGGGTGGCGGTAGTTGCTTTCATCAGGTAACCTGTTTGCTCGTTTTCCCCCTTATTTTTATAAATAAAAACAGACAGACGTACAGACATTGAAGTATTAGTAATGGGGTGGGGTTCCGTTTTCTTTTTTGGGTAACAGTTTACCTTAAAAAAAGGTAAACTGCTACGTTGTTCCCGACAGAATAATGAATCGAATCAGCTTGATCTCAACAATTTTTGACAACATGTGAATCATTTGAAATTCTAAACGTAGGTACATGCTGGTCACAATTTCTCTCAAATGTATTTCTGATTTCGTTCATTATTTAAAGCTTAAGCAGTTAGCTATGTCGACATTCAAAACAAGTTTAGCATTTTAAAATTCAATTAAGACTTACGCAGTACGCACCTGTCGGATTCGCTTATCCAAGTTTGGACATAATATATAAAAATAGAAATCAATATTATATAAATGTGCTTTATTGTTAGAAATAAAATTCTGATATTTATTCCTATAAAATCTAAAAAGAGGATGCGGCTAAAAGCCATAATTTATTATGTATTTAAATCATTACCCGCTGCTTCGTTGCCCAAAATTGTTTGCCGAGTATTTTTTGGGCTGAAACCACTGACCAGTGACCTATGTCCTTTGATGAGACTAAAATGTTTACATATGCAGATTCCAGTTGCAGGGCTGGCAGGAACCCTTGCCTAAGACTTAAGACACTGCGACGAGCTCAGAACTCCAAACAGGACTATTTTATTACGTGACGAAAGGGCCCCACTAAAAGAATTTTTAACGTCCTCAGGTATAGATACGCCACTGTATATACCTATCTATCACGGTAAAGCATAAAACAGTCAAACACATTTTCGCATTGCAGCATTAGAGTTTGTGCAGTGGCATGGAGTGTATGGACCATGAATGATGAAACTTGGCACGTACAAAGGCTTCCTAAAGTTTTGGTGATGATATTTGTATAATATGGTCTACTAAGTTTTTTCCTTGAAGATATACAGGTAGTGCCTTAAGATATACTTCACTTAAACATTGATGGTTATTGTGACCTAGACTGTAATCTAGATAAATTAACGGCCCCTCCTACCACAATCGAGAATCAAAACAATCCGATCTTATGTACGACTGCACGCTGTCTAAATAAGCGATTAATCAGGAAACAGTATCGATATTTTTAACATACGTAAAACACATAGATTCGGCATTTATTTGGGAATAGAAAAATCTACATCGTAACAAGTCTCGTTAAACCGAAGACGAATCAGAATGTAGTTAATATCGTTAAAAAATCCCGAATTAACGGAAAACATCGCAAGTGCATATATATTTAAAATTTATGCACTATGTCAAATCCTAAAAACAGATTACTTTATACATTGCCTAAAACTAACAGAATTTTTACCACAAACAGTAAACATTTCTTCACTAACCAATAACCGTAACAATTTATAATATGATCTGGAAACGATTTCCCAAATTGTATTTGACGAACTGAAAATGCAACTTTAAACCGATTGAATGGGGTCCATATTGGTTTATTCCAGTGCACGCCTGCTCATTTTATAATCTGTCTTTTGTTTTGAACAACAATGACGACAAAATTACAAACTAACTCTGTTGTAACTAAAACGTATTGTTAATGTATCCTTCGTTTAAAATTTTCTAAACAACAAAGACTTTACATTATGCTCGGTTTTTTCTTTTTATGGTGTAGACTGGCTGGAAGCTGTTGGGGTGCATTATATTTTTAATGGGAACTGTTAAAGGAATGTTTGATTAATCTTTTAGGCGACTTTCATTAAGTGTTTGGTATATGTGAGTCTTAGACCATAATCATAGGCGCTTTTACAGGGAGCCAAGTGGGCTCAAAACATGATTATAATAATTATGATACTTTGTAGTCTCACCGACCTTCACGTTTCCTGAAGCCTAGGTCCCGCCTAGAACAACCATTCAAGCAGCTTGAGGTAGCCCCAAAGCTGATACTTGAGGTGTTCCACAAGAACAAACTGCTAATAGAGAAATCTCTACAGGCAGCACGAAGTTAATTTACAAATTAATGATTTTTGGACTTTGGTACACGATCGGTAATAAATATTATAAATGGGAAAGTGTGTTTGTTTCTTTATCCTTCCTTCACGCTCAAACTTGATTTTTGCCATGGATATAGGCTACTTTTGGTCTTGGAAAAACATCAAATCTGTTATAAAATAAGATATAAAAAGAGTATCTACCAATTTTCGAATTTCACGTGAGCAAAGCTGCGGGCAAAGGCTAATTTAAAATAGAGTACCACTGAATGATAAATATGAACGCTCAATCATTTATTTCTGCATTTTGATGTTTCGTCATCGCCTTTCAAAGAGCCTGTGTCACCAAAGAATTTTGGAGAACCGCTGATCTATTTTAGATAAATGACCTATGCAACGGTCGTATGCCCATTGGCCAGCTACTCTACATTGTCGAAGACTCATTGTTTTAGGTCACATAAGAATGCTTAAACTTATTTCACTTTTTTCTTCCCAGATGGCGTTAGTAGAAGACACAGTTTCAAACGCTGCTTCTGACGATCCAGAAGCTTTGCTGAACGAGTGGCTCGGAGAGCTGACCGTCCTTACAGCTGTAAGTACTGCTGTATATTATTTGCATAATATTGTCTGTTGACTCTACAAGAGTTATTATGCTCTGAACTCTTACAACCGTTAAACTTTTAGAATAAAGCTCTAAAATCTAGTAGGCTGGGATAAGTGAGAATTAAGCTAAGCTACGTAGACCTAGAGCCATTTACTATAAAGTGGAATATGGATATCAATCAAGCAGTACGTTCACAAAAAGTTTCCCTTAGTCAATGAAAAAATCTCCAACAAAATAAAAAAAAACAATACTTTAAGTTTAAAAACTCAAGGCTTATTTAGATGACACGCGCTGAGCACGTACAGCACCTGCGCGAGCTATGAGCCCGCGTTAAACCCGCACACGCCTCGTGTCCACTCATACTACTAAAACATTAGTGACTACAGGCGGGCGCAAGGCGTGCGCTGGGTGATCGCTGAGCGAGCGCAGGGTTAGCGCAGGGCGTGCGCGTGTAGACCTCGATAAATGCAATTTGAGATCTATTGATAGTGGATTACAGGACACAAATTCTTATTTTAAAAATTTTAATGCGGGCTGGACGTGGGTGGCGTACGCTGGGCTGGCCCTTACGGATTGTGCCGCTTAATAATATCACGAGTGGTAAATCAATAAGACTTGTATTACTATAAGTTATAAATCATGTGTGCTTGAAACAAATGTCAAAAAACCCAACTAGAAATCCTACGAAACAGGGCAACAATAATAATTATAAATATTATTGACTAACGCACACACTCGCGTTAAATGTAAATTAGATAAAAAGTGTATAATTACCACGTGGCAGGAGCACATCTGGCGCAGGTGCTACATAATACATGCCTGTGATTTGCACATCTCGAGATACGACCGCAATCAGTGCATCCGAGACTGTAATATAGGCCGTTCTGCCTTCAGATTTTGCCTTTGGGACCTCGAAATTTCTGAGTGTCCTTATCTTATAGAGAATATAATGATTAAATATTTATTATGTAGACTGTAGACATGATCTATATATAAGTCAATGACATGATCCCATTCTTCATATAGACATGATGCCCGGTGTTCATAAGCAAATGGCAATATTTTTCAGAAAAGTTAGTAAAAGTCGGCATTGACGCACAGAACTTATGTTTTTATATATTCAATGAAACTGTTCAAGTTTATTTCAACTTTTAACTTTCCTAATTAAAACTATTTTATCTAAATAACTTTAATCAATTTAAAAAACTCAACTAATATTTTAAACAAAAACGTAAAAAGTTTTGATCATCTACTTAAACCTAAGTTTATTTCGTCATTACAAATTGAATCTTAGATATTTTAACACTTTGTTTTTAGATTTGAATCTAATAACAACATCGGATATCCGCTAGTGCGAGACATAATCCATTTAATCGCTTTCAATTTTTAACTTTTTAAATGTTACAAAATGCAAAACACTTCGTATATCAACATATATGTTGCAAAGTCCAAGGGTAGAATATTATCTTAGTTAATCGTAGGTTTTTTATATTTAATGTATAAAATATCATAAATATTTTGTATTTAATTAATTATAAATACTTAACTATGTAACTTGCCATAAATAACATTAGATTTTCAGTTGTGAAATTAAAAAATCTAAATAATGGAATATCCTTACTTAAATGAGATTTATTCTTGTTTAACGCAGCTTTAATTTAGTATTCCACAATGGTTACCGTGACTCGTGTCGATCTTTTTTTTTCTTTTTTTGTGGCACTAAACGCAGCTGCCTTTGCCACGTGTATACAATCTTTAAATAAGCATTTTGTGCGTGACAAGTATCGTAACGTAAACGAATCATTATTATTAATTTGAGGTTAAAATTAACGCTAAAGTTCAAAGATAGATGCTCAATCCCTAGAGCCATTTACTATAAAGTTAAACTGTTTACGAATCATGATTTCAATGCAGTTTACATTTAAAGTTTGACGAAAAGTAAAAGTTATCTCTCCAAACACATTAAACAATAATTCATTGTGGTTTGTTACATAAAGCCCATTTAGTGCTAAGGGACAATCATTAATCAGTCAAGTAATAGAAATATGGCATAGATAGATAGGATAAGTGCTTAATCGCGCTCTTAGGCACGTATTAATAGCGCTTAGTACTTAAGAGCATAATCGAAAATTTGAGACGCTATTTTCATTAATAAAGAGACTTCTATGAATGATAACAGCATCTCAAAATTGTTTTATCATACACTTGGTATTAAGCACTGGCTATAATTATTATGGGCCAAAAACCAAAAACATAGAAGCCTAGTTCTGAGGCATTCCAACAACATACTACAAATCATTGCTCTAGGTGAGAGTTTAGAGGGTGGAAAAGTTTATGGTTTGTTGTATTAAAACCGTTTAATACACGACCCTCTCAATTGAGCTATCAACTACCCTGAAAGTACTTTTAAATTTTTTTTTGAGAATCCAGCCAATGTATCTCTTTTTTTTTAATATTTATGGCTCTATTGATAGCTCTACAATACACATCATACCTACTTAAGTTAGGTACCTTTACCGTTGCAAAAATACGAAAGGGCAGATGTTAATACTTATCTCGAGGTTGTTGGGACAGTCTTGTTATTTATGTAAGGCATCTCAAGCCGCCAGGTGCGCCATCACACCACCTGGCACATGCGGCTACCGTGTACCATCGGAACCGAAGCCTAAAAGTTCGATTTTCAAATTATACTTTTAAAAATTAGCAACCAATGTTTAGAAATTAATTGTCATTTACAAGGTATCAACATAGGAAATAAATTGTTTCATATGTACAATAAAGTATTAAACAAAAAAAATACACCCGATACCCAACAGATTACTCTCCTTCCATCTAACATATTAAATGTACACGTTAAATTGTAATTTTAATTTCATTGCGATTTATAAACATTTTAACTCCTTAAGAGGTCAATGTAAAATGAGTATGTTAGGCTATTTTAGAAATTCGTCTTCGACTATCGTAACTATTTGCGATCGATATGAAAAGCCATTAAGGCCCATATAATTCATAACTTCAGCTTTGCTTTAACGATACTTTTGGTTAAACTTACACATTTTTGTTTTCGAACTTCGCAACCTGCGGTGAGGTATATTAGAATATACTGTTATATTATCTATTAATTCTACGCATTCTAAATACTGAATTTTTTGATTGAAATTATTGAATTAATTTGGTGCCTAATTAGTATGCTGAGGACTTAAAAATTACTTTTTAATATTTATTTATTACCGCAGTAAATGACATTAAACTTTTTTAACTGTTATATGAGTCGTTTATAGTTTCTTTTATATAAAATAAAACTAAATTATATACAAATTGAAAATTCTCAAGTTCTTAACTGTACACCTGTTGCCGATTGGTAACATCACATAATTTATTTATTATCATGCTAATAACATCGGTAAAAATTTATTGCTTTGTACTAGTTAACAATATTAATATATAAATAATAACTATTGTTATGATAATTATTGTTACTAATTATTAACATTTCATTCTTATTATTGTATTTATATGTTTATTGCATTGATGTATGGTCAATATAAGTCAATGTTATATTGACTAAAAACTCATTAAATGTACTTTATCAAAAAGTACTAACTGGTAATTAACTACCAACTTAATACTAAAAAGTCACTAATTAATATATAATCAAATGAGAAATTCAGTAAGTAACCATTTTGAACGTTTTTCTGCACACATTAGGATTGGAATAGAATGATAGACAAAAATTTGTGGAAGGTATATTCAAATTTTAAGAGAAAAATAAATACTTAATTGCTCTAAATATTAGACTAAAGTGATATTTACGTACTCCGCCTTAACTTACGCATTCAATTTTTAATGACTTACTATACTATGACTAAAAGATATAAAAAAACAATGACTTATTGTAAAACAACTAAGTAGAACGTTTCGCTTGAGAGAATTTATTGAAGGGCAAATCCTTTTGTCGCCAGCTATAATAATAATTTAACTCTAAAGGTAATTATTTTACCTAAGAGTATAATAAATTCGAAAGTGTGTTTGTCTGTTATCACTTCAAGCCTAAACCGATGAACTGATTTTGCTGAAATTTGGTATGAACTCCTGTCCTGTTACTTTTGAGTACTCTGGGCAAGATACGATATTTATAATCCTGGAGAAATGTACGTTTCCCTCGCGATAAACGATATTTGGCGCAACGGAGTTGAGGCGTTATGTAAACTTATAATGATAAGTAAACTAGTAATGTACTTAAATATAACGTTGATACATAAAACATAGATGATGATGTTAATGCATTAATATTATAAAATCCGGAGAGGCGATACGAATAAAAAACATAGCCCATAGAGTGTTACCATCTGTCCTATAATATACCGGATTACTATGGCAGGTGCGCGCAGAAAGCCACCTGTCGCGTTTTTTGTTTACCAAAACCCGAACGGAGATATATCTTGCCGGAAGTTACAGCCTATAGATTGCAAACATTTTGAGAAATCTAATTTATTTGCTTAACAGAGCGTTGCTACCCGCTAACCAATGATGGCTTTGTGGACCTTGTCGACAAGTTTGTCATAATGTCAAGTTAAAGTATAAAAGAATAGCTGTCTATTAAATGTGTTTTTTTAAATGTTGTATTGCATGATGCAATATCTCAATATGTTAAAAGGTTCATCATCACCAAAGTGTACGCCAAAACCTGTCAACCTTGTAAATTCGTTTTACATTAGTGATACCGCTCGTAATGAGCGGAACGGGTTCCGTTCACACCTGTATTTTGATCTGTTTAGACTAGTGCTATCAACAAGGTGCTAGGCGAAGTAGGTCACGGCCACATCTACGGAGCTTTGATAAATCTAGAATGTTCTATTTTTTTTTGTCTAAACATTTAAAGAGGATTTCCGTGCATGGCTGATGGCACATCTGTCTACGAAACCATAATATTGAACAGCTCTCATATGACCTACCACTTTGTAGAATTATTTGAAGAACCACATAACCTACTTTAAAAAATTACTAATTCTCTTGTCCCGAAACACCATTGACCATGATATTAAAGAGTGTAACAAAAGTTAGCGATAATTCTATACTCCGTTTGTGCACCGGCCGCGCCCTCTCGTTACTCTCTCAAAGAGATTATTTTGGGCTGATAAAATGTCACTCTATGATCTGGCCTATAGGTTTCATTTTCTAGCAACATTGCTCTAGCGCCCATGTCGTCGTTGTCTGTAGTGGCGTAGAGCAAAATGAAACTGAAAGTCCACGTCATACAGTAGCATTTTTTCAGACCCATAAAATCTCGTTGCCAATGACGGCGTGCGGTGGACAAACGGCCTTACCTTAGGATGTATGTGTGTCTCATAAGTAGAATTCACGGCATCGCTGATAGCAAAGAAAAATCTATGATTTTTGTGGGCAAGCTCATGGTGATACTAAAGCGGTTGCCAGAAATCACCGATTTTCTTCTCATTTGGCGCTGCGACTTACACACATACATTAAATTATTATCACAGTATTATGTTATTAAAACCTGTATGTGTGTTATGTATATGTAATGTTGTTAGTAAGGAACATCAGGAGAACATAAGTACGTATATATGATTTAATTATTAATAATGGTAAATAAACTTTCAAATAATGAGTTCTTGCATATAGTGGGTTACTTTAAATACTTGTCAGTTCTCATTACTATTTAAATCAACTACGAAATAGTCATGACTAGTATAATTGGTGTATAACTTATATTCTTAATTTATTCATAAATATATTAGTTACGGAAAAGAAGTTAGGTATGTAAATAAAAAAAATCGCATACTAAGGACTACTATTCAATATTCGAAAACAAGTATAGCAAAATTAATGAACACTGTAATACAACTGTTTCCGCAGATGTTACTTTGATAGACATAATATTACTTTCAGTGATGTTTCAATTATTTTCGAATAGGTAACGAACTATGAAAACGTTGCAGTGCAGAAAACGCATAATTTAGTTCGTAACGAATAAGCAACGTATAGTTTGTTCTTTGAATATCCTCTTTTGCACTAATAAAAAAATAATAATAAAGCTTCAAAGTGCATTAAAATATTCTAATTATAAAAAGTATTATATACCTAGATAATTTAGATTTCTTTTCCCCAGTCCCAACTCCCATGTGAATTATTAATTTATTA
Organism: Cyclargus thomasi; assembly: GCA_026546445.1. NCBI lineage: Eukaryota > Metazoa > Arthropoda > Insecta > Lepidoptera > Lycaenidae > Cyclargus > Cyclargus thomasi. Next base: position 9,845 of record JAOTAV010012913.1, on the reverse strand, counting down.
CTGGCATTCGGTGTTGGGTGCGCCAAGCAAGGAGGCAAAAGGTCTGTATGAAGGGGACGGCTGGCATGCCACACGCTACCCGCGCCCCATCCAAACGCATGTCAACAAAAACGATGCGGACCGTGACGCACACGTGCGTACGGCGAAACGCGCCCGCTCTTCGTCTACGCCACCCGCTAGCGCAAGCGATTCGCTTCATTGCAGCACGCATGCAGAGTTGCCGCACTACTTCCCCCTCCCCTCCTCTTCACTTCGTTCCGAACGCGGCTGGCGCTACGCTCGTCGCTCGTTTTGAAATACAACTTTTCTGTAGTTGTGTCCGAGACCGCGTCCGTTGCATGCGTTTCGTAATCGCTCAGTAATTCTCTTTGTGTTATACACCAAGTTAACTGTGAAAACGAATACTTTATAAATTATTTTTATCGAGAAGGTGAAAGGGCGAGGTCGACCATTTGTGTTTATACAATATTCGAGCGTTTTGCGCAGACTCCGCCGTAAACGAGGCGCTTTAATCAAAAATTTGCAGATTACGTACTTTAATCAACGTCGCTTTACCTCAAAAAAAAGTGTGTTTATTGAGCTCGTGATAGCAGAAGAATGCCAGTGATCGCATTATAATAAATACTGCAAATAGACGTCCTCTTACTGCATAGCGCCGACTCGTGAGTGGTGGATGGTGAGTCACTGCGGAGCGATGTAAGTTGGTGAGAAATGATGGATGTGCTAAACGAACCGAGCAAGTGGCATCGTGGAGGGTTCCTCTCGTCTCTGAACAGAAGTTTTCGTTTATCGGGAAGATTGAAGAACACGAACAATTGTTATTTGCAAACCAAGCAAGCTGACAAAACTTCAGAAATGACTTCATCGGTATGTAACTCGTTCTCCTGATGATCTCCTACTGTGTCCGAACTAACAAACTTAAAATAACTTAGTGTAAATGGGTCAATTCGTTGCCTGCGGTAGTAAGATAAACTTTCATAATAAAAATAAATAAGTTACACCAATAGTGTTTCAAAATATACCGCGGCACGATAAGCATTGTTTGTTAATGCATAAAGTAATATTAATCAATATTTATACGGTGTAATAATAATTCTCATGCATAATTTAATACATGATACTACTAGGTTCATTGTTCTGAGTACAATACCCGCCGGGCCCATGTTTTGGGATGTCAGCTTTTACGAGTCTAATTAATTAATCATTAACGTCCATATATAAGCCACACTTAAATGTAAGTAGGTACAAAATGTTAAACACATACTGGAACGGGCATACTTGTTTAATGGATGAGCTGAATGTACAAGAAACTAGAACTTGTATAGTACTATTATTTATTCTGTGCTTGTACCTACATACCTACATATTACTTTCATAATATTAAAGTAACTTCAATAACTTCATAAAATATTCAATATTTACCTTTCCCACTTTTTATTATTTAATAATATTGATCTAATTAATATGATTATAACACATAATGCCTATTTTATAAGGTTTTGATGGTGTTTATCTGTTCACTTCATCTTTTGTTTTTGTTTAAAAAAAAGGTCATCAAAAATGTTAGGTCAACAAAATGATAAACTTCTTTCAAAAAATTTTAAGAATTTACTTGTCTACTTCTAAACCAATTCATTTATTAAGATTATTAGGCTATAATAATATCTACCAAGACTAAAAAAGAATATACACAAAAGTGCATCACAAAAATAAAGCATTACCTAATAAAACTTTATCACACATGAAACAAGTGAAACTTACAGCATTCTTGATGTAGTATATTAAAAATTTGAGATTTTAAAGTAATGATGATAATATAATAATAATATGTCAAAGGCCAATAACACTCTTTTGTAAACAAATTTATATTAGAGTTTAAAGATTATTTAAACATTTGATTATTTCCTTATTATAGGCATAATAAAACGCTAACCTAAGTTAATTTAAAATGTTATTTACAGGGTCTCAATTCTTCAAGTGAAGCATCAACGGCACTCAAGCCACTTGAAATAGTGGCCCCTAGAATAGACACCTACCGATTTTCAATGGCTAATCTAGAAGAAACACAAGATGCAGACTTGGATGCAATTCTAGGAGAGCTCTGTGCTCTCGATTCAGAATATGATGAGGAGATTTCCAGGGTTTCAGCTGGTAAGTTACTCTTAAATGATATATTAAATTTTTTTTAACATAATATAATAAAATTAATTTGGAAGCACACGGAACATGTCAATTTAAGGGATTTAGAGCAAGCATTTTTGGTTAACTGTTACTATTACCTGTTTGATTGTACTTAATAAATATTATGTTTTATCAGAATATGCTACAGTTTCCAAAGACAGAGAAGGAGAAAGATCGCAAAGAACAGACAACAAGGAATGCAGTGATGGCTCTTCAAGTATTGCACGAACGGACTCTCCGGATAATGATTCCGCATTCAGTGATACGGTGGGTTGTTTTGTTTTGCATATCTATTTCTGTGGGAAGCACATGTTCGATTGTCTAGCTAATTTCGTTCCTGTATTTATAAATAGTGACTTCTAGAAGGTTTCTTAGGCTTAAAGAGCAATTAAATTTATTGTTCATAAATCTGCTGTTGTTTTCCACTTTTAATTAATAATAATACTCAGGCGGGTGTAGTTAACAACATAAGAAAGTCGCTCGACAAGCAGAGCGTAAAATGAGATTGAAAGATTTTTTGTTGGCTATTTCTATAATGATAAAATCATTTATCATGGTTACCTCATAATAGGTGGATTTGTAAGTTGTTTGTGTTTTCAGGTGTCTATGCTTTCAAGCGAGTCGTCGGCGTCCAGTAGTGCCAGCTCGAAATGTAAAGCAATAAAGCTAAACCTACATCCAAATCAGAAGGTATTAAATGTATGAATCATTTTCATTCCATCAACATTATTATTTTTTTGCGCTTTTGGTTTCCACCACTGCAATACAGTTTTTACATCTAATCATATTTTGTGTCTGCATTTTTGCTCTGCATTTTATTTGCTTCATTATGATTATTTGTATTTCTAGATTAAACCAATAAATTCACAGGAGGGCGTTTTTCAACAGAAAGCGGACAAGATAAAACTAGCATTAGAGCGAATGAGAGAAGCCAATGTAAAAAAATTGTTTATAAAAGCTTTTTCGACGGATGGTTCGTCTAAAAGCCTACTTGTGGATGAGAAAATGACATGTGGCTATGTGGCGAGATTACTTGCCGATAAAAATCACGTGACCATGGAACCAAAGTGGGCAATTGTAGAACATCTGCCTGATTTGCATATGGGTATGTTAATTATAATATTTTGTTTACGAATGCCCTAATGCCTTTTTCATGTGTGTAGTGAAGTAAAATGTTTTTAACAACAGGAAATATGCACGTACTCGTGAATTTAAATAAAATAATAATCAATTTTGTTGTGAAATATATTTATCGGTTTGAGCGCCACCTAGTATTCTCTTTGCAAAGCATTTCGTAACTAGCACGCACGTAAACTTGACTTTCATTTCGAGTTCGTCACGTTATGGTATTTCATTCATAAAGTTACTATCTCCAATTCTATTGATTTTTTTGTTGTTATTTTATGTTAACAAATAGCCTTAATTCATAAGATATTCATAAAACCTAAATATAATGGATATTACATAAATATTATTAAAATACAATAACAATAGTAAATAAAATAATTAAGTATATTGTCTACATCAATATCTGAAATTTGAATTACTGTCGTAAAGGATATTGTGGTGCAAATGATATTAACAATAAAATATCCATTTTCGCCACATTGTCCTTTACGACACTTAAAATTTTCAACATCGATATCTAAAACTCTCGAGTCGCCAGATATACAGAAATATTGTCTCTTGCATTCTCGAAAGATCAATCTTTGCTCACTGGCGCACTCAGAGACAAGTAGTTCTTAAGTATAATTAAATACAATAATTTTAATACGTAAACTGTCAATTAAGTTAAAGTTCAATTATATGTTTCTGCGCAATAACCCCCTTAGTCATAAAAATATTTAAACAGTGTTTAACAAATCTAGTATCGCTGTCCCTTTCTGTCCTGTAATTTTTTCAATATGTATTCCAGAAAAGGACTGTAAATCTGGATTAGTTAAACACTGTTTAAATATTTTTATAAGGGGGTTAGTCTTTAGCCCGACCTTTAGTAATAACTAACTTGATATGGGTACGAGTGAAAGAGAGATAAGGGCATTTTCACACTATATTTTATTTGTTTGCGCCATTAACAATTTTTGTTATAAACAGAACGAGTATACGAAGACCACGAGATGTTGGTTGACAATCTAATGCTTTGGACTCGGGAATCCAAAAACAAAATTCTGTTCGCCGAGAGGTTGGACAAAGTGTCGCTGTTTCAAACACCAGAAAAGTTTTTACTGACTGAAGACGATAGAGGTGAGTGTTCTCCGTGTCTCCCTTTACTTAAGCATATTGATAATTGCACATTAAACTTGTAACCATGTATTCACAAAAGTGGCCAAACACATTAATTTTAATAAGAGACATGCAAAAGGAATGAGGGTTTCCTTTGCCCAGCAGTGATACACCAACAGCTAATAATAATACTGTATTCATAGGTTGGACAGCTGAGCATGATGAACATTCTAGACAGGTGATCATCGAAGACTTCTTCGGTCAAAGTGGTGCCTCCACAGTGGTCCCATCAATATCCGGTCATCCAGTCCCACAAATGGAAGGACCACTTTACCTGAAAAGCGATGCCAAGAAGGGGTGGAAGAAATACTATTTTGTTCTACGACCCTCTGGTGAGTTTTTGAGCAATTGAAATAGATTAAAATTGCAATGCGAAATTGTGTGGCCACACCTTGTCATGCCTGGCGAATTTTATACCCCAAATTGGCTAACATATTTAGACTAATTTAAACAATAAAAAACATTACTAATAAAATTTTCTACACTGTGTATACAATATACAGAGGTCATAACAATACAATGCTTTGTTTGTATTTTTTAATATTTTAAACAACTGTTTATAGATTTAGCTTAATCCATATTTGTATATGGAGTAAGCTAAATCTATAAACAGTGTAGGTCTTTATATTTTTTGAAGCTTTGTAACCACAAAATCATATTCCCTGTGTCTATTGTATAACAATTTGAATATGTTAATAAGTATAATTTAAACTTGTCTATTAGGATTGTATTACGTACCAAAAGATAAAGTGAAGACGTTGAAAGAGCTGGTATGTTTGGCAACATTTGATACCAATGAAGTGTACATGGGCATAAACTGGAAGAAGAAATACAAATCTCCAACGGATTACTGCTTCGCTATCAAACATCCAAGACTGCAACAGCCAAAGAGTGTTAAATTCATTAAGTTCCTGTGCGCTGATGATCAAAAGACGTTGGAGAGATGGGTCACTGCTATGAGGATCGCCAAGGTAAATACAAATATTTTAAATAATAAGTGTCTATGTCCATAGTTTTGTTAATTCATCTCTTTGACTAAGGCCAAAATTACATTATGTACCATGAGTGAAATTGAAACAGAGCCAGTTATTTGGTCGAAATAAGTCAATTTCATCTAAGTCGTGATCTGTCGGCTGGGCTTAACATAACTTGATCAATCTACTTAGATTTGCAATCTGGCTCTTTCTTGATTGTAATCGTAAAAAGGGTATTTCTAATTTGTTATAATTACTGAATAAGCTTGGAAGGGCAGAAATTTGTGTAAAAAAAATGTTATTCACCTATTACATTTTCCAAAAAAAAAGAGCTCACATTTGCAATTTTTATCCAAAATTTAAAAGACAAATCTAACTTTTTGATTGTGTTTCCAAATGTTTACGAAACTTAAAGTTTCTCTATACTCGTAATGATTGTTAGTACATTTAAACTGCAGCTATTTTAATAAAGCTTAATTAAGGATATTGCGTCGACCCACTTCTGTTGCCCCAAATGGTTTGTGAAGGAACTAAATATAGCTCGGCGGAGGGCTATGCGGGTTTACTTTATTTGGACCGAATTCTCCTGCATAATATTAAATCCTGTAGAAAAACCCGATGCTGAATGCTTTGAACTAGAAAATAGCATAATTGCAAAGTGTTTCTGTCGGTCTGTTTTCTCTTACCCCAATTTCGCAAATCAGTTCCGCGAATAAGCATATACTTTTTATTGAAAAAGTATCATTTAGAATAATAAAATTTCAAATTTACTTAGAAATAAATGATTTTTATTTATTTATTTCTTATCTGCAGCATGGACGACAACTCTTGGATAACTACAGATCCCTTGTGGAAGAATTAACACAAGAAGATTTGGACCATTTGGCCCATGCGCGATCATGTTCCGTAAGTTTGTTTTTTTTTTTGTCATATGCATTAGTATTTAAGTTATAATTAATTTTAGCAACATTCAATGGCGTAGCGTGGGTATCGGCCTCCCCCTATTTGCCTTTTCTTAATGGCTTCGAATTTATAGTTGTGTTACATGAAATGGTAAAATATTTACTTAAAGTATTTTATAATTTTCTGTGAAATTTTGCCGCCCCCTAATAAAGTACCGCCGGCAGGCGGCCTCTTCTGCCCCCTTCCCACGCTACGCTTCTGGTTACATTTAAACCAAAATCAACTAAACTAGGTACTTCTACACTACCAGTAAGCCAAATTCGGCTCACTTCAACTATAGTACATATAATATTACTAGTCCCCTTATAATATGTTGTATGATAAAAAAATGGTGTTACACACACTTATATTTTTATTATATAATAAGGCTATTGATAGGAATTATTATAATGTAATATGTATGTTGTAGATCACATCTATACCAACGAAAACCAATGGCAATGTCCCAGTTAATGTCAACAATGCAGCACAGCCGGTGTCCAGCAACGCAAGTGTTGCCAACTCAGACGTTAGCAGTGGACGGTTAGTATAAGATATACTATCTCTATTTAGGATATATCTACTTAATATACGTTTTTTATTACTTAATATTTAACTTCTTTTATTTGAAAATTTTATAATATTGTTATTTGTTCTTGAGTTGCAAAGAAATGGAAAAGCTATATTTAATTCATTTTCTGCTGGGCAAATGATATGCGAATGTTATTTATGAGTTTAAAATTACTATAAATAGTGTAACATGTACATGTATAATAAAATGTGCTGAATAAGCTTCGTCTGTACTTTTTTATTGGTCCATGATCATACTATAAAATACTTTGATTTTTTTAAATTTGTTTTTCTTTATGCCCGTTCGTTGAATAGTGAACTCCTAGAAACTTTAATTTTAACTTATTTCTTTCGTTTACATCCATAATTATTGCCATCGAGATACTCAGTTTCAAGACGTAGTCGAGATAAATAGTCGTTAATACATGCTACTGTTTTAGCATAGAAAGTCAATCTGCTGAGATGGTTGCTGACTCTTCACTAGGAATGTCTGTTATTCACTATTAATAATATAATATCGAATTTAAACCATAACAAAAATATTTTAGAAGATATGCTGGCGAAAAGCTTTTTCCTAATAACAATATTCAACAAGCATAAAAAAAATATTTAATTTTTTATATATCCTTGAAGATTATTTTTGATTTGATAAGTAAATAATAATATACATTGTGAGTTTTTTGTGTATCTAGTTAATAAATAGTAAGGTGCTATGGTTGAATCGCCTTAACTTAGCCCAAAAGTTAATATAAACTTTAAAATTGTTTAGTTTCTTCTAATCCATCAAGAAGTAACATAATGTTATTTTACAGACATTCCCGTGCGTCATCGTCAAGTTCGAGCGGCTGCATGTCAGATGGCGGCACCACATCAGAGAGCGCTTTTGACTGCGAATTCCCTATGGGTAGGTCATCATCCTATCAGTATTTTTTTGTTTCTTTGTTTGTATGTTTGTCGATCAATTTTTGGATAAAATTTGGGACATATTATATTATGGATAGAAGAGATGTGCCAGATACATGTTTAAAAGTTTTAACCCACACAGTGACCTTTACATACTATTTCTTCCTATCTAATGCCAGTGTATAATAATTACGAGGGTCCCAACTCTCTAGTTTCGAACGACATCCTAGAATTGGAAATCCAGCTATATCCGTTTTTCTCTACATCATCATCATCAAAACATAGACACAAATTAATTTTATAAAAAATGGAAATGCATACATAATAAATATATGTACACCTATATACCTCTACAGTATTTTAAAAGTTGTCTTAGTTTAAAAACGAAGTAGGTACCTTATTAAAAAAATTCACGATTATTTTTTATTCTGCTCATGACTAATATAAACCTTAGGCACGATCAAACGGAAGCCATCGATGAAGCCAAACATACCCCTGACGTGGATGACCCGTCAGCTGAAGGAGATGGTGGAGAAGGAGGGTGATGAGCCAGGAGACAGCGGGACACTCACCAGGCGGTCCAGGCAGAGAGATGACTCTACGCTAAAAAGGCACCATAGCACTACCAAAGGTTTGTGTAGTGTATATTATGTATTCTTCTGACATTTTAAGTGTTCTGTAACCTAGGGGTAAAACGGGGCCCTATTTTACCATTTAAATCTAGCCTGATCAGTGCAGCTTCAATGTCTGTACGTCTGTCTGTTTCTTCAAGGGTGAGTCCGACTCGCAGTTGGACGGTATTTGCTATCTCATCTCGATGGTACGCTGATTTAAACCAACAATATTTCAGAGGCGGGAGAGCCGGTGTACATCAGTAGCGCGTCGGTGAGTCCCGGTAGAGCTGACCCGCCCTCGCCCGTCTACTACGAGTCCATATCCCGAGACACATACAGGAGCAGTGTCGACACCGCCTCTTCCTTATATGGGTACACCGTATACGACGCACAGCCGGAAGTAACCGACGACCTCCCGCTCCCCCCGCCGCCACCTGACGTCGCCGACCCCATGTTTAGCTCAACGCTGAGCCTCGACTCCCTCCCCCCGCCGCCGCCGCCCCCCGACACGGAGGATCTCGCCGGCTCCCAGCTCAGCCTCCCCCCGCCTCCTCCCGAGCACGCCGTCGAGAAGGTTCGCGTCCAGGACATCGTAAGCCAGCTGACCGCCCAGCAGTTGGAGCGGACCGCCTGCGCCGGCCGCCGGTTCCCGCGCCAGCTCTCCGCCGACAGCGTACACTCGGACGCCTCGCGGACTTCGTCCCTCCCCATCGATGGTAGCCTGTCAGCGTACGGTACCTGCCTCGATATGCAGAAAATCGCGGCGAGCCCCCCCACGCACAGGAGGGCCGATCCGCCCAAGGAGAGGTCCGGCTCCATCAAGAAGGTCACTTTCCTCGACGATCTACCGACGAGCGGCGATAAGCGCAACAGGAGGATCACGTTCGACCTGACCGACGCCCCGGCCTCCCCTCGCAAGCCGCCCCCGCCCAAACGCGACGAGAGCACGCGCCTCTCCTCGCCTAAGAGGCTCGCGGACTCCGTCAGCAACCCGCCCAAGGAGTTCCTCAAAGACCTACAACGGGTGATGAGAAAGAAGTGGCAGGTGGCGCAGAAGTGCAAGCTGGAGCCGGCGACGACGCCGCACGAGGTGCTCGGCTTTCGGGAGTACCCGCTGTCGGAGGACTACAAGGAGACGAGCGTGTCGATGTGGGTACGGGAACACTACGGCGCCGGGAACGGCGTGGACCCCTTTTACGAGAACGTGTACGGCGGGCAGCCGGCGCTGCGCCGGGACGAGCCAAAGCCGATCAAGAAGAGGCCGCCTCCGGCGCCCCCCCGCCGCAGCGATTCCACGCACCTGACCGCCCACGCCCCCCTGCCCGCGCGCCCCCCGCTGCCCGCCGCCGCGACCCTCCCCCACCCCTCCCCGGTGCAG
>JAOTAV010012902.1:0-26182 GCA_026546445.1 Cyclargus thomasi | reverse complement strand
CGGCGGGATTCGAACCCGCGACCCCCGGCGTAAGCTACCAACGCGCTTACCAACTGAGCCACAGAGGTCGTCAAATTACAATTAAACATAAATTTCTTTTTATTATAAGTATTTCCTTTTTAATCTCAATAGTAATAATACTCTTATTCTTGCAAACACCAACATTTCTTGTATCCACGTCAAAATGTCAAATCAATTTTAGTTTCATCCTTCTAAGATAACCAGCAAAAAGGATTAGGCTAAAAATAGGATTATAAAAGTGCCTGTCACCGAAACCCCAAAAGTTATCTAATTTGGGTCACAGGGTTTTTCCTTTATTATTCGTCAACAGTCTCTTTTGAAAACAGAAAACAATGTATGTTGCAACGGCAGTAACATTATATTGTGTAGTAACTAGTAAGTCGTAAAGTATGAAGAGATAATTTTTTTATGATAATTGCCAGCGAGCAGACGGTATACTTGATCGAAAGCAACTGCCATCGCCCATGGACACTTGTGACATCCGAAGAGTCGCAAGTGCGTTGCCGGCCTCAATGAGGGAATAGGGAATGGGAATAGGGATTAGGGCGAAAAATAGCACAATGCCGTTTGAGTTTTCCGTGAGGCCGTGGTATCACTCCGGTCGAGCCGGCCTATTCGTGCCGAAGCATGGCTCTCCAACGGCAATGAATATCCGTATTATGTACTTGAGATCTGTCTCATTGGTACACGCCTCCGCCGGGGTTCGAACCGAACATTGGGTCATAGACGCTCACGGTAATGCGTTTTTTTTAATCTTTATTTAATGGGCTTATTCAGTAATGAAAATACCTTAGTTATACCAAAATAAAAACTTTATCATATTGAATATCTAAATTAAAAGTTTTCTTAAAAAAATATTTATAACTTTTTTTACCTCATAACGCTAGGACGCTTCATGCTCATACGAATCACAATAATTTTTCGCTTTCAGCACTGGTACTTAGAAAAGCATAAAGTAAATTCTATAATAAAAATCATAAAGTAAATTCTATAACAAGCCGAATTCTGAAAAAGCCCTATTTACATATACTTTTCCGTTTATTGAAGTTTATTTTTATATTTTTTTAGTTTTTTCCTTGAAAATCATTCATTTCATTTATTACTAAAAATAACAATAGGGAATATGAATGGTATTTTATTATTTAATTAAATAAATCTTACGTTATAGAAAAACAATGTAGTTCAATCAGTTTTTTGGTAAAATTGAAAACAAGAAAGTTACAAGCCTTTAAAGTAGTCAGTTAGAAAGAGAGATCCAATATTAATTGTGACGTCAAATTCTATAAGCTGCATCCAAAGTTCATACTAAATTACGTTTTAAGAGAAAGAGATGGTTAGAAAACTTACATCGCTAATATCTTACTTATTTCTCAACAGAATTCAGAGGTTTTTTTTGATTCTGTATATCTTTAGGCCCACTATCATAATAATTTGCATTCAAAAATTTTGTATAAGAGAGAAAACAAAGTACCTCTTTTTACGAAAGACGCGTAGATGTAGCAGCATGAAATTTCTACCAGTTATAGTTGATATGAAGGAGGTGCGTTGAATATAAATATTATTTTAAAAATATTATTTTAAAATATGCTATAATTTTGCGTTTTCTTTTAAATTTAAGGCTAAAATATATTCACAAACTTTAGTTATTTAGAAAACGAAGCGTCCTGGCATCATAAAGACCGTTGACCACTGATAAGAATAGGATAACCACAATTTATTTGACAGATTCTCCATACTTCATTTGTCAGATAAGTTATAGATAAGTTATAGATAGCCTGTACAGTACTTACCAGGGATCGGTGAAACAGGCTTAGGATATGAAATACCTTGCTACATAAAAATATAAATGTACGTTTCTTTTCTTCCAGCTTACCGAAAGAAAAGGAGTTTGTTTCTGAGCTCCACAAAGAATACGACGAAGCCCACAACCATACAGACGACTGCGCCCTGAGGTACCCCGGCTGCGAAAATCTAGAGATAAGCTAAAACATAAAAAATAAACGTAAGAATGTTCAAAAGCCTCGTTATTTAAAACCATCGATGTAATAATATTATAAATTCGAATATCTGTCTGCTTTTAAAATTTTAGAAAACGATATTATTATTTTTTTCTTACAACTTTCTAGTGGCCAAAGAGTCTTGCATAAGAAACTGCTAAAATTAAAAACGCTCATATAATTTTATCAATAGGATAAAACCGACAAACAACCAATATATTTTATTGTTAAAGCAATGATAGAAATACATACATCATCATCGTATTCTGTGAAAATTTCAATTCTCTAGCTATTATCGTTCTTGAGATACAGACTGGAGACAGACAGATGGTTCAGGGTTCCCTTTTTACGTTTTTCAAGACCAAAAGTAGATTTACTGTACTAAAACTGTAATTAATTTTAACTCCTATTATATTTGAGACTGTCTATTCAACTGAGAATTATTGAGGAAATAAACTTATACAAATTATAATCAAAATTTTCGATAACGTAAGACGACTAACACTTTACAATTAGATGATGTAAACTAAAAAAATCAGAATAATAATGGCGGGTGATTGAATGGGCCAATCGGAGGGTAAGCTTCGATTTGTTGCCCGTTGTCACTCGTCGCCGCTTGGTGGCGCCTCGGGTTGCTAACACTAGGTTTTTTCAAAAAAAATCATGTTGAAAGGCTAGGGTGCGGGGGAAAAATAAACTTATTACTAGTAAAGATTGGTATTTTAATATTACTTGCAAGACGTCTTGCAAGTAACATCGAAATCTACTAATATATTACTACTATATAAGATAACTTACATTATTATTTTTAACAAAAAATTAAAACTGTTAGTTTCTTTTTTATTATTTTAGCTTCTTCCTTATGAAGTCATAAGAAAGAAACAAGAACAATAATAAAAAAGAAAGTGAAAAGTATTAAATAATATTTATTCTTTAATAGTACCTGTTTCAGAATTCGGTGAGGCATCAGCCTATTCCCGTACACAATCTTCAAAATTTTAAAGTCGGTACCAGCTAACATGTCATGATTTGTCTAAATTTGAATTTTTGACTGGTACCGACTTTAAAATAGTTATAAAAATTGGTGTAGTAGCATATGCTTTCAGTTCTTAAAACAACGCCGAAAACCCCAAAATCGTATCTGTAAGGAATCACGAGTTTTTTCAGTACCTTCGGAAGGAAACCAAAATCACCATATGTTTCCATACAAATTTTTAAGAGTTCTCTCAATTACTCATGGTTCTAATCATCAGCCACCACCATAGTGAATATGGGAATAGCTTGTTTATCGAAATGCGTCTGAACCACTGTTAGAAAGCCTTCGTCTCTGTCATGATTTGTCCAACATAGCGTAGCTCATGCGATCGAAGCGGAGCGTCGCTTCGTGCGGCCTATGTATGGTTTAGTGTGTTCAGAGCCTTATATAATTAGTCAGTCATAGCAATTATTGTTGTACCTGTCTCAGAACTAATTGCAGCCGTTACCGCGTTTGTAATAGTACACCATACGTCACGGTGATCAAATGACTAACTATTATATGCCAGTTGATCAAGTATGCCCATCAATTTGATTGCCATATGGGTCCGCCCTAAGCTGAAAGTTGTGACTGAAAAATCATGTTCTTAATAAAAAAGAGTGTAAAAACCAGTTAATTAACATTTTTTATAATATTAATTATCTGGTTTTTAGTAATTATTCTGAAATGTTGAAACATTCCAGAACAAATGCTTTTTTTTAAACAATATACACTTTGAAATAATTTTCACGGCCCTAAAGCCTTCATTTGTAAAAAAGACCCGGTTTTAAAAATTTTACTTACCCACTTCTTTCACTCATGTCTTTAATGATTCCTTCCTTTATAATATTTAAGCTTTATAACATTGAAACAAATTTTCAATTTCAAAATATTATGTGTTAAAGGGACGATAACTTTACAGGATACTAGGCTTTCGACGGGCGATGCCTGTAGTTGGGCGCGTATTGAATATGACCACTGAGATCTATGACGTCACAGAAGGTGACATCTTGAAAACCTTCTTCGTGTCACCTGCAAATAATTTCTGCTTCCACGGCAAATGCTCCTATTACTGCGACACCGGACATGCTATATGTGGCAACCCTGATATGTTGGAAGGTAGCTTCGCCGCGTTCCTACCAGCTTCCGACTTGGCCGAGAGAAAGGTACGTAAAACTACCAAGATAAATTTGCAGTTCTAAGCGATGGGACCTACTCTATTTGAGGTGCAAACTTATTTTGGTCGAGTAGCTTTTAATTTTTGCAGTTCAATTACTAAAGTATAAACCTACTTTTGAACTGATAATAATCGTTTCTTAATTCGACTGTTGTTACCGCGGTTTTGACCTACTTTAGCAGATCTTGTACAAGTAATCCTTTTACTCGAATGCTCTTCAAAATTAGTCATATTGTTAAAAGAAGTTTACGAAGACACACTGTATAATAAAGAACCCTTAGAATCTTTTATAAAAAAGGTAAATTGCTACAGTTGTACAAATAATAATAATAATAACATTTATTCAGCCACAAATCGGTAATAATTACAAAAAGGGTTAGGTTAGGTTAGTAATGATTGTAAATGAGTGAATGTTGCAGGTATGGAGACACCCGTGGCGTAGGTCGTACCACAAACGACGGAAAGCACAGTGGGAGCAGCAGTCTGATTATTGTGAGACGGTACGTCTTTTCATTCGTGTTGATGCTGTTATTACGCTTTTGTGTTACTTTAAATATTGCGTCTATTTGATTTTATGTAATATGGTGTCATTATTTTTGGACATTTCTAAAATTTTTTATCTTAAGTCATATGTTATCATTGGACTTTTGTTTAACATTGTTGATTTGATTAAATATACTTTAATGTATAATGGGGGTACTACGTCATTTGGTTGAAATATGACAATTCCATATAAGTGTGTGTCACGCCAATGTCAAGATAACCCGACCAAATTACTTAGTTCAACTTCTTTGATTGTACATATCATTTACAGCTAATTCATCGCTTCTTATATCCATTTTACATAATATTTTTAAATATAGCATTTATTACTATATAAAGGTCTCTTGGTTTTTTTTATAAATGTGTATAAACGTGGTATAATATAGGTGCGGACAACTCCCCCGTATGACTCCGGCCGGCGATTGCTGGATCTGATGGACATGTCTATCTTTGACTTCCTTACGGGCAACATGGACAGGCATCATTATGAGACGTTCAAGTAAGTTACGTTGATAAGGCAAATCGAGTCATTAAAATTCATATAAAACATCAACATTTCGTTGAAATTAGGAGTATCGTTATACTATTGGAGTTACACTTTACACTATAATTTAATAACAATATATTTTCCACAGCTTCAATATTTAAATTCATTGCAGACTACCAAGAAGGATATGTTATATTATACATTTGAAAATGTGACTGCCTATTCCTAATAGTGATTTTGGCATTTTTTATAATAGCTATTAAGCTATTATAAAAAATGCCAAAATCACACGACTTTAAAATTACACTAATCTGCTAAAAAATAAGCATTTGAAGCCTCGATGCCTAGCGATAAATATTCTGTTGAAAGACCCAATATTGTGTGTTTATATTCTGCAATGCGTGAACCTTGAGGTATACCATTTAAGGACTTATGGCTATATTATCACATAGAATCTAATTACATAACTTACCTAGCAAATGGAATTTACTCCCACGACTTCTATTGTTATATTGTACTTTGATCCATAAATAAACTTATACCTAGCGCTAAAATTGATAACTGGATTGGTCCAAAAGTGTTTAAAATGATTTACATAATATTTTTATTGACGTCATTACGTATATCACAACATATAAACGTAATAGGATTTTCTTTTTACACTAAACCTTTATTTCATAATTTTGTCCAAAATAGTCGAATTCGCAACTTATACTTGTGAAATTACTCTGCATCTAAGTTAATTTATTAAGGACTCCTATTACAAAAAAGATGATGGCCATGGAGTTGCGTCTTTCGCGCTTTATGTAGATTTTTAGAAATCATCATTTGGAAAATAACACTAAATTATTTTTATATAATAACACTAAATTATTTTTATATAATAACACTAAATTATTGGTATTGAAGTTAGGCCCATTAGAAATTAAAATCTTCACTCTATTGTATTAGGTGTAAGTTTTAACTTCTAAAGATATCAGTTGTAATTTTGAATAAATAAATAGGTAAATGTTTTTTAAAAAGAGGCAACTGGGTTTTTATTATCGTGCCAAGTTCATCTGATTGTGTTTCTATTAGCAAATTTCACTCTTATATATCCTCAGCCAACATATATATTTTTTTTAGAATATTACGTACATTTATAACCGATTTGTATTGATTTCAAAAACGACATTAAACGGATAAGGCGCCCTTCATCCTCGTAGCACTGTAACTAATTGTACTTGTTAGATATATTTCTTCTCGTTTCTTACTTTGTTTTCTATTTCTTTATTAATTTCTTTTCCATATGTTGATGTATTCAACTCACACGCACATTCCAGAATGTTTGGCAATGAGACGTTCACACTACACTTGGACCAGGGGAGAGCCTTTGGCAAGGCTTTCCACGACGAGCTGAGCATCCTCGCACCTCTGCTGCAATGCTGTTTCGTCCGGCACACTACTGTCGACGTGCTGCTCAGGTGAGAGAGAGATATGTGCCCAGGGCTCTAACCCATCTTGCTCCTTCCCTTCACTAGCTTCGCCACTCGCACCGCTGCTGCAGTATAAATCATAGTATCTTAAGATTTTCTTCCTTGGCTAAAGTAGGAGACGGAGGGGGCTAATAATTAATTTTATTAAAAATTTGGTATGTTTTGGTTCAGTTTTACTGAATGTAAATCTATGTTACTGAATGGGGCTATACAAATTGAGCAGGCAACAAGAGTATAGAAAATAGAAAATCAATCAAAAGTTTTGGCCAATTAACTTAAAGTGTCCTTTATTTTTCCAGGCACCACAACGGCGTACCCCTATCGAAAGCTCTCCGGGAGTCCATGAAAGCGGACCCCGTGTCTCCTATCCTGTGGGAACCGCATCTCGAAGCACTGGACAGGAGAATCGTCACCATCTTAGAAGCCATCAGGAAGTGCGTGGAAAAAGCAGAGAATCCGATCGAGAACGAACTCAATGACTTCGTATGACGAGTTAGTGGTTAAAAGTTATAGGTTTTTCCATGTGAAGTAAGGAACTCTATATTTTGAATGACCTTTACGAGAACCAAAGTGAATTTGTAACGGTTTTGCGGTGACAAAGAAAATGAAAAAGTGAACATTTGTGGAATCAGTAGGGTTTTTTTCTGCAGTGAGGAATTCTGAATCAAAAAGGTGTAAAAGGTTTTTGTGGAAATATAAAATGAAAGTAAAATTTTTGTGAAACGGTTTTTTTCCTTGTGGTGAAACTGAAAGTGAACTTTGTGATAAGGTCAAGTGCACAATGCACGTGAGGAAGTCATGATTAAATGTAATTGAATAATTTGTAAGTAGTTCTTTTGTAATTTATGAGATTAAGCTACACATTTTTTTGTAGACAAAATTTAGATTTTTTATATTATGTATATTTGATGTAGATGTTTATGTATATTTGATATTTGGTTTGGATAGATCTTGCGTATCGAAAATTGACGTTTCGCACGATTAAAACATTTAAACAATTTTATTTAATAAATATGAAATTTAGCAAAAATTTAGCTAGTCCTTACCTAGCCTTTATTTATTAAAGTAATTCCTTATTTATTAAAGTAATTCTTTTGTAGATAAATTAAGTATTTTTATGTCTAATGTTGTGCTTAGTATCAGAAACTATTAGTTTGGTATAAAATTGGCTGTTACATTCTATGGATTGAAGCATTTCTTTTATTTTTTCTTATTTTTTGTTTATTCTATAACGTATATAGTGTATAGACCCTTACATTGACATAGATATTATAATATTGGTGCCAAAGATATTCCAAATGAATTAACATCAATAATATGATCATTCCACAGTAAGGATGAGCCATCGACATGCCAAAAATTTGTTTGTACAAAACATTTTATAACCATCATCAATTCAATCTTCTTATTTGTTAATTGTTCACTTGTTGGTAAACTAAACAAAAACAATTTTATATCAAAACATCGAGAATTGACAATTTATTTTTAACCTAATTAAAAAAATAGAAGAATCAACCCATTTTTATATGGCATTTGTATTTATTGAAACTGATGCTAAAATACATTCAATGTTCATACGAATTTATTTTAATCGAGTGTAGGGGGGGGGGGGGGAAGGTTATTACATAAAGCCGGACTCCACCATGGGTCATGTTGGATTACAGTGATTGTGAAGCTACTTAAAATCATCTGTACATTCGTAATCTTGAATTTCTCCAAGATGGAGCATGTAGATGCCACATAGCATCGATGTAATATTTTTTTTATGTATAAGTAGTATGTATGTATATTTGAAAGTCTGACGTGTAGTTATAAGCCAAACTTTGTACATAATAGCGAAATGCAATTTATTTTAAGTTCCTTGTATAGAAGACTTCGTGTGATTACTATTATGGCATCATAATATTATTTTATTATAACTGCCACACACGTTCGAATGTTACTGAATTCGAACATGTGTAACTGATATAAAATGTGGTTGATTAGTAACTTCACAATAATATCATTACATCTGTATACAATATTATGTAATCACGTGAAATCCTCTTTTACTTTATGTTACCATAGCTTGATGCTCAAGAATAACATATCATATGAATTTCTAATAGTGATATATTATTTGTTTTTCTCTATTGTATTTTATATTGTTATCGCAAATATAATATATTTAGTATGGGTTAAGTTGATGTTTTAATTTTGGTGCTCATAATGATACAAGTAGAAAAACGTTTTTGTCTCGACTCTGTAATGATTATATACGTTTTAATGGGTATTATGTGATTTAAAAAGTTTTTTTCAAAAGTTAATATTTCGTGGAAAATTTTCATGTTCAATGTCAGTTTTAAAATATAGAATTTTTGTAATTGGCAACTTGATCTCATGAAATTGTTGCATTTTCCATATGATAGAGCAGTCTCTCTTTTTTTTAACAAAAGAAAAAAAATACTGCTCTGCCTTTTTTGAATTCAGTGAAATCTACTTAATTAGAAATTCATAATATTTTGTGATTTATAACAAGATGTTGATATGCAACATAAGATAGATCCTGCAAATGATTTTTTTGTACATTGGTTAAATTTTCTGTCGAACCTATTTTACCTTAATGCCTGAGATACACAATGATAGTTTTTCAAGTTAGGACACAAAGCTAGTGACAGTACGCTAGAATTCTAGTACTTCTGGCTTCGTGTAAATTAGCTTTATTTCTTGGCTTGTAAATGAGAAAGCTAAGACGGTTTAAGAGAGGAGGAGAAAGCTATTTTAGCTTGAAAAATAATCCTGGTGTAGCCTGGTCAATAATTATATTATTATTATGGGTGGTATGGAATGCTCTGTATGTAGAGACTTGCCAAAGACGAATGAGTGTTATCTTGTATATTGTGCCGAATGTTGACTATTAATAAATTGATGAACACATTTGTATGTTTTTGTTACTTACTCATTTGGAGGTTCTTTAGGTACGCAAGAAGCATCTTAATGTATAGGCTTAGTCATTAGTGCTTGTACAATCCTAGTTTTTCTTTTCATTGTCATTAATTTAACAAGTTTTATAAAAAACTAGAAAAGCATATAATTTGAATACAAATTTACACGAATATTATTAATAGTGCGTGGTAGTACTATGAAGAATCAAAGCTTTATATTTTATTTATTTCTTGAAAGAAAATATAGAATTTCCTAAACTTACGATCAATCCACTTAAGTAAAAAGTTTTTCTTTTTTGTCTTTTCAAAATATTACAAAATTCCCTTAACATCTTTTAGCACCTTTTCACAATTAGTTATTTGCAAACGATGTTCAGTCCATACTCAGCTTTATTCGTCGATCATCGTCGATGATAGCTTGATTATTTTGATCAAGTTGACAAAAAACTATTACGTTTTAGAAACAATTGTATGTATGCTTATGTAATCCGCGAGTCGATTATAAGCGATCCACTGACCTCTACATTATAAACAAATTGGACTGACGACAAGCTCAGCCATGGTAAGGCGATTGGATATGAGGTATTTTGGCGCTTATGGCATTGACGAGCGGGAAATTAACTAATGAGTTTTATATAACACACACTCTTTTATTGTTTACTTATGAACCTTCACCACTTATTTAAACATAAACTATATAATATAAGCTATAATATTAAAAAATAATACGAATTAACAAACAACGCTAATCGCGTCAAACTTTTAGTTAAGCACTTTATAAACAAAATAGAATTGAAACGATTACGTGAAACATAGTTACGATTTTGTTCTTTTCCCATTCGTTTCTACACTCAAATCTTCTCGGTAAAGAGCTGTCATTTTAAAGATTATCGTCAGTCCAGCGTATATAATAGAGGTCAGTAAAGCGATCACACAATCTTTACGCAACTATATTTTGCGGGCGAGGCTGTTAATCTCATAAAGATCGCATAAACTGAAGAAACAAAGATGGCCGCCATAAAAACTGAAGGAATGTTCAGTTTACAGCTTTACGACGGTCCGCAATACCGCGTTATATTACCATATTTTATATGGAAACTATTAGTAATATAAATATACCGTCGTAAAAACTTAACAATATCGACTTACAAAGGACGTGCTATGCATTCATCTATAAAATAAAAAGTCTTGACGTGTCTGTAAACTTACAGGTAACGTCGAGACTTTACCTGTGAGTTTACAGACATTCGAGGCGGACGAGTTCTGGCCGATGGGTGTAACTTACCAGAGATTCCGGGGGAGACTCCGCTACGAAGCTGGTCATGTCGCCGACAGTGCATGTTAGGTTTAAGGATATATAAATATGTGTTAGTCTTTAAGTTATCTATTGTATATAAATAAATATGTATGCTATTTTCTAAGGAATCTATACAAATAATAAAATATTAAAATTTGAGTGTCTGTACATTTAATACTTACAAAATAATCAATATGGGGGTGCAAAGGAACAGTAACAACTAACAGAACACATATTGACAAAAAAAGTGTCTGTCTGTTTATCTGTTTGTTTGTTTATACGCGCTAATCTCAGGAGCTACTGGACGGATTTGAATAAATCTTTTTTTGTTTAATAGCTTTTAGGTCTGGGTAACATATAGAATACTTTTAATTCAGGGAAAATATATGCGGTTCCTGCGTGATTTTTGCGCAACGAAGTTGCGGGCACCAACTAGTTTATAACGTGGGTCAGTGATGCCCGAATTAAATGATTTGTTTAATGTTACTATATATAACGGCGTATATGACGTACATTCTGAGCTCTTTAGGCTATGAGTACCTTAAAAACTCTAACTGACCTGACAAAATGTATACAAACGACATAAGAACTTTGATAAAGTAAAAGTTCGCGCATATTCCTTGAGAGGATTGTGTACCAAAGGTTTTACATACAAAGGGCGAAATAAAGTCTAGTTTTGAGTAATTTCCAAAACATACTACAAAATCCAGGAGAGGGTTTAGAAGGTAGAAACCGTTATCGCCCTTTTGTATGGAAATCGTTTGGTACACAATGCTTTTAATGGACCTTAGCATCGACTCACAAAATTCTAGGGAAGTTGTTCTGCTGTTCGTTAAACTCAGACAAACGAGTTAAGAAGTCAAGATTGTCGGCCTTAAGCAAAACCCTATAGAATCTAAGCTATATGCCTTTCTCTGAGAGGGTCTAAGTTGCTAGTTTGAACGAGTCCTCTGAATTTATTTTTACTACTCTGTGTCTAATTTGGAAAGACAACAGTGGCGAAACCAGCTTGAGGTACGGCTACAGAATAGGTATTTAATGGAAGACATAAGTGGAAGAAGCTGATAGCTAACATTTTGTAACCTTCGAGTATAGAGACAAATCTTGTCACTTACCTATTTCACTATCTAGTCTTAGTATATATACTTTATTCTGTGCTATCCAGCTAGTGTATCTAGCTATACATTATGTCTTTACACGTATTAAGTAGATAAGTAGGTACCTACATTTTAACTCAACACACCACACTCCGACTCCACATTATTTTAATTTTAAATAATTTTTCGGATCCAAAAGAAAAATCCGAAGTTTTAAAATGTTAGTCTTCAATAGTGAAAAGATAGGAAGGCAAAATAGAGTTTCAAGTATATCGCATAACGTAAAACAGAAGTATTATTCAGTACGTAAGAATACTCGTGCAGTAAATATCAGTGGAAGAATTTGATATTGTATATCGGATCTATGAAATTGTGAATTCACAACAGTGAGGACGGAATGTAAACATACAAGTCTGAACGATGTTACATTCGCGCGGTGCAGTTTCGGAGGTATCACATTTTATCGATATCTTTTTCTAAATAAAGTACAGTAAGATATGATTAAATACACATAGTATGTTATAAATTTATAATATATATCATGTGACAAATAAAATGATGTAATGATACTTTATGGCGCATTCGTGATTACTTAAAACAAATTATGTTGTAAAAATGCTGCGTTGTAAGACTAACTTTTTCTGCACCTATGTTTTGTACAAATAATGGAAAATATTTTTAAATAAGCTCAGAATAAAACTTTTTTATTTATTTATATTCAATACATTTTATTCCATTTTTAAGATAGTTACCAAAAATCTAGCAGTAGTCCACGGCTGTATTCCATTAAAGGTAACAAATATCTATTTACAAAAATTAACATTTTTTTTTTAATTAAGGTTTCTTAAAACCTATATTATGAAATATTTTTAAATAGCCAAAGTTGTTTAAGTTTGCCACCAGTTGCCACGTATAACTTAGTTTCGCTCATAGATTTTCATATTCTAGACTTATATTATAGAGTTCATACTATAATAACGATTGATTAATTAGGGTGACCCCCAGATAATATTAAAATGAAGAATGAGCTTTCTGATAATCGCGCTTTATTTTCTATACAGGGTGCAACAAAAATTTGTGATGATACTCATAATAGATGACAACTTAAGTGCTTGTATGTCTATCTCGTAAGTCCATTATGAAAATTGCAGAGACGAAATCGATTTTTTTTTTGTGATTTGTATGGGCCCTGTCGCTGCGGGGTTTGCCCATGCAAATAACTAAAATGTATGTTAGTTTAGCGCTGCTAATTTCATTAAACCTTTCTTATGTGAGATACCTATATACATGTATGTTATACATTCCAAACTAAAGTATTATCACGAAGATTAATATATATTTTGTTATAAAATAAGGGGGCAAACGGGCGACCTGATGGATAACAACTACCATCGCCCATAGACACTCGACACCAGAAGTGTTGCAGGTGAGTTGCCTTGCTAGCACTTTGTTATGTTATACTGAGTTTCGTTTTATATCATATAGGTAACAATTTATCTTAACTAACCCGAAGCAGCTCATGTTCAGAAACGATAAAGCCTGTCGAAACTTGGCTGTTGTATAAACTCTAAATATCGCTTACCATGTGCTACAATACCAGCATATCCAGAAGTTGGTGTCGAAACAAAATACTGAGTTAGACGTTTAACATAGTACCAGGAGGTAATATGTAAGCGATTTTATTGACAAGTACCACAGTAAAGTATTATACAGTATATGTACTCCCGCCCTGTATTCTGTTTTTTTTTTTTTATTTAAAAATAGAGTCATCTACAGGCTTTTCGACCATAGCCTTTGTTTGTAATTCTTATTTCAGGTTTTTTCTACCCTAGGTACATATCATCCAAACTTATTATTCAAGTTATATAACATTGTTAATGTCAGTCCATCACGCTTTCGGACTTTTATGTAGATAATAATTTATAAGTATATATAATATATTACATGAGTAAATTTTTATACTAATTAAATATATAAATATTATTATTATATTAATTATATTATTCTATGTAATTGTATGTATATATTGTTTTTTTTATCGTCTACCTTCCTGTCTTCCCCTTCCCGCCCTGTCTTCGAAATAAATACTGACAGCCGCGCGACTTTTGACAAGTGCTAGGTCTTGGCAGTATGTACTTGACTCACCCGAGTACCCTATCTAATGTTATTATATCTGTCTACTTGGACATCTTTCTGGTTTTGGTAATTTTAAGAATTTAAATAATTGGTGGTTCTTTTAAATTTTTAATACAGAAGTTATTTCATCGACCACGAAGTTCCCGTTCGACCTTTCGGAAAAACAAACATTGGCCTAAAAAGAAATTGCCAAATACGTGTTTTTTTTCTGACTTATCAAAAACGATATAATATTATTGTCGAATATATTATGAACTCTCTCAGTAATACGAATTTTACGGATGTATGTTTTTTACTCGAAATTATTATTTTATTATACTCTGCCTACTATCTCTACTAGTTTGTGCCCGCAACTTCGTTGCACAAAATTTTTTATATTACGCAGGAGCCGTACATTTTTCCATATAGGGATAAAAAGTATCCTATATGTTGCCCAGACCTAATAACTATTAAACAAAAAAGATTTATTCAAATCCGTCCAGTAGTTACTGAGATTAGCGCGTACAAACAGATAAACAGACAACTTTTTTTCTCGATATATTTTCTATTACTGTTCCTTAGCACCCCCACATTAATTATATTGTAAAATTAATAATATACAGACACTGAAAAATTTTACGATCTCGAGTACAGAATACGAATGCTCATTGCCGTGGGATAGCCAAGCTTTGGCACGAATGGGCCGGATCGACCGGAGTGATACCACATGCCACAGAAAACTGTCTTGAAACGGCGTTGTGCTGTTTCGTTCATTGAGTGAGTTTACCGGTACCCCAAGTTTCTTAATCCCCTTTCTCTATTCTCTCATAAAGGCCGGCAACGCACTTGCGACTCTTGGGATGTCACGAGTGTCCATGGGCGACGGCAGCTGCTTTGCCATCAGGTAACCCATCTGCTCACTTGCTCCCTAAATATCATTAAAAAAATATTGACCAGAAAGCTATATACATACATACTTATTCGCGTACGATAGTATAAAATATTCTCGTCCTAAAACCGAACTTGAGCGGGGCGATTAATAAGCCTAAGCTAACATATTTTAACGTCACAGGGCGCAACATTCGAAACGTATCCAATTGAAATCGACATTCAAAATTCGGGAAAAAACGTTTGGACGTCCGTACGGCATGGCCTGGCCTGATTTATGTCCAATTGCGCCAGGCCTATTGTTCCAGGCCATTTATCAGGCGGGACACAATTCACTAGGCCAGATTTGCTAACACGCTCGCTATTGTAGGGCCAGCGATAATTCCTAATGCGTGTCGTCCGATATTAATTACTGCATCTGGAAATATTGTCTTGTCCCGGAATGGCCTCGAGCTATTGTGTGGTTTGTATGGCTGTATCGGAGAAGTTGATTCATAGGCTGATGATATGAGGTGAGGACCTGCATAATTTCGCTGCGTTATGACAAACCCACTCCGACATAGGTAAATGAATCAATTTTCTCGATGGTACAATGAACGCTAGACAATAATTTTGACAAAATGTTCATATTCTTCGTAACCTATTAATTCTGATTTCAACCGAATTATTGTGCAGTTGCTGTTCTTTTACAGTGTCGTCATATTTTTTAATTCAGGCCCTCAACTCATATTATTAAAGTAATCTTTCAAACTTTAACATTTGTAAAAAAGTTTAAAAAACAATATCTCAGATCAATCATATTAATTCATTCACTGTAACTCTGGTACGAGTTTTACGGTTTTAATGCTCCAGGCATTTCACTATTTTCTACAAATATAAAATAGATCGACGCTATCGATTCGGAGTTGCATTCGTTTGAAAAAAATATCGCAATTAGAGTGGATAAATGTCTCGATCAGGACAGCAGCGGAGCCCCGGAGCCCCTGGGACCGGGGCGGTTAAATGCCACGCCAGCCCCCCCTACCTGAATAAATACTAAGCTTAAAGTGAAACACTGCAAATGTATTCCAACTTCCACCAAGATAGAATGAAAATATCGTTCGCTAAAGTTTTTATGGTTACAAACTGCCAGCAATGTTTAAATATTTTATAGATTTTTTAGTGACAGAAACCTGCCCCTAGCAAAGTTCTTAGTTCCATACATTTAGGTCAAGTAGCCAGTAGGGTATCAAAATGAAAGGTTTTAAATAGCCATTCTAGAAAACTTTAAATTGCAATGGTTCCTGAAGTCGTGAATTCTGTTTTTGGACTTTTGAGCTTGTTTAAATGCCTATCATACGCATGGATCAACTTACTTGTCAGACAGTCAGGTGATCAGCCTATATTATCCTAACCAAACTTAGACAATATGTTTTCAACGCGAGAATCGAACCCACGAACTCCGGGTCAAAACTCAAGAGCTCTGTACCACAAGACCACGGAGGCATTCTTGTTAGAAAATACTTGATATAATGCCTATATATCAAGATTTATCTCCCATATTCATATTATGCCTGCAGTATTCACTCTATTTTGTATTTCAATTAATAGAACAGTTTTTAGGTAATAAATAATTGGGTCTGTCATTGATTTAGTGTTATTAAAGATTGTAGAGATAGCCGCCGCCGTACAAACAAATTTAGATGCAAATATCTCGTTTGATTGGCTTATTGAGTAATTGCTTTTTAATTCTCTGCCAATTTTAGACCACTATTTAGTAGTTTTTTCTACTTACTTTTATTATTTTAAAAGAATTTTAAATTTTTGATCTAGGGTTATATCACTTCAGCATGACGTACATATCTTTGCAAGTTAAAAGTGGATGCAATTTTATTGTTGTGTTTGATAATCTTTTTTTTTTAAATTTTTTTCTTAATTCTTTCGCGCCGCAATCTTTGCCTCTCAACTGTTTACCTTGGTATATATTGTTCCTATATCTTATACGTTGTTACGTACATTTGGTTTTTATAATATAACCAACGTGGGTTTTATGATATTTTTTTAAATGTAAGTTTATGACACTCTGTCTGTGATCACTTTTATTGTCAAGAACTTTATAGCTCCCAATTCAGCTTTTTTAATGAAACCTTTTATAATCAATATCGTTCCATCCAGTTAAAATACAATATCCTTTTCTCCATTTGAGATTATCGTATGACTGGACCAATTTCTATTCACAACGCATACATTATTAATTACCATAGATTTGGCGATCAAACAACCAGAACACATTTCACTAACTGCGGGGATCGAATTGATATTTCACTTATCACAATGTGTCAGAGGTCTTGAATTAAGCTAATAAGGTTGGAGGATATTCCGTATGTGTTCTATTGTAGTTAAATCACAATATGGTATATTTAAGGCTAATCATAAACCTAACTTTTTTTCAATTCACTAAATTAACACTGTATGTCGAACAATTCCAGTGGTCACTAGTCCTGCTGATGTTTAAGCAGCCTAATTAGGGTTAATCGAATGAATCTCCGGTACAATGCTTACGTTTTTACCCGACTGCACCAGAAGGAAGGTTATGTTCTTCGAGAGTATGTATGTGTATGTATCGGTGTATAATTATTTGGCACACTCTGCAGCCTTTACGGCTTGATGGATTTTAACGTATGAGGTATCGTTAGATTTGTTTTGATAGCGCAAGTGACACTGGGTACATTAAGAAATTTAAAATCAAATTTTGGAGTCAAAATTGAGAGGCTTAAAAATTATTCAGGTCGAATCAAAATGAAGGGCTTTAACCATTGTAAAAATATACATAACTTGATGTTTGAATTGCAATGGTACCTTTAGTCGGGTTTTAAAACTAAATCAAAACCTAAGCTAAGATCGTTTATAACTTGGATTGATTTCTTTGAATCTTCCTCTCGAATTTTTTTTACACGGTTAATGGAAAACGGCAACATTTTAAATCTATCCAACCAGATCCATGATCTCTCTTGACTCTTAAAATGCTTAAACACTCAGCTACAAAAGCATCATTGTAACAAACTTCACTTACCGTCACACTGTTATTTATGCCGTAATAAAATACTGCAGCAGATAATAATATCGACTGTAAAATAGAAAATATGATCATGTGCTCCTATATAGAATGTTCCCCATGCACGTCATGTATTATATTTCACAAAAAAAATAGATTAATTAAAAGTATAATAGGATATACCTTTTAAGCGTAGATAAAGTAATAATAATTATACGAATGTTTTAAATTTTAGAATATTAAAATTTCAAATACCAGAGGTCGCCTTGTAGTGGGAATTCGACCATAAATAAATTTAAATCCACCGTGTAGAGCTATGAAAAATATCATCTATTGTCAATTCAATCACAGACTTCAATTTGGCTTAATGGTCTCGTTACCAGGCCACCAAAAAAACACAGACGTCAACCACAAACAATAGAATATGTCATGTTAGACGTAGACAGAGAACCCGGATACTTATTCATAGATGTTACATCTTGGATGAACTAATGTGTTACATGAAAATAAGATGATAATCGTGTCATTTTAAAATAATATTGGTATTAAACGTTCCTCCTATATATCAACTATAACTGGTAGAAATCACATGCCTTTACATCTACGTGTCTTTCGTAAACAAGGGTAGAAAGTCTTCCTCTCGTCTATACTTGTTTGCTTTTATGAACAATATTCTTCGTAAGCCAACAGAGCAGTTAACGGACTAGACGCCACAAAAAATATATTCGAAATGCAATCAATAAGAAGCGTATAATCACCGAACTTTTCAATTCTCATCCATCAAGTACCTATAACTAGTAATTATTATGTTGGTCACCTCATGTTAGTAACCATTATGCTGTCCCTGTAAGCTAGAGTGAACTCGGACGCGAAAATTTCCTTTTATTTTGCTGTTTAGCGCACACATGAAAAATGGCGCTAAAAGACAGAGACGTGGGGGTGGACATGCGATGCGCATGATTTATACTTTTTATTCTGTATGCTCACTTAGGTTCCTTTATCCTACTTAATAAATAAAATAATGAGGATGAAAAAAAAAAAAAATAAAATAAATGTTAATAAATTAATAATGAAGCGTTCGTGTGCTCTTAAGTCATAATATGTAGTAGATCTATGTCGGATCCAGTTTTTGTGTCAGGTGGGGGTTCACATACTCGTGGACACGTCAAAATCTGGCAATTTATCTCCCTGTCACATACTTGTAAACAAGACACAAAAAGACGATTTGGCGCCAGGGGTGGTTACATGCTCATGGCCAAATCTCAAAATTATATATAATCTAACTTTAATTAGATATACTACATAGGTTCAATGTATCTGGAATCTGGAGTGGGGGGGGGGTTATGACCTCTATGACACCTCCCCCTGGATCCGTTGAGGTCGTGGCCCGCACTAAATGTAATTCTACTAATGGATACACAAAGGAAATCTGTCAGTTTATCCCAACAATCTGTCAGTGTGTCTATACTTTCGTATGTCTACTGACGTTATGCTAGCCCTGCAGACATCTGAAGCAGAAACTGGAAAATATGGTTAATGGCCACCATACAAGCTACTATATTGTTTGTTGATAAATCATAATGAAATGAGACAGCAGTTACTACACTTTAAGTTTTATTATTTCGACTGTAATTTTTATTTGAAATTTCCAGCAACAGAATAATGAAACACGTAATCCACATCACCATCAAGCCGTAAAAACAGGAGCTCAAGGTTATCATGTTCAAGGGCGCGTACTTTGAGGAAACCTCTGTTAAGTTGCGTTTGAAAAGCCATCCGAATCGACTTTGACTTTCTACTTTAGCAACCAAACCAGCCTCCACCGACTCAACTATTAATCTTTGGACTTCTTTAGCTGCGGGCCACCGTGGTCTCATTAGAATACAAGCTAGAGCAATAGCCACCCTCTCGTTTAACATTTGCACTTCATGCCCATATAATCTGATCAACATTTCGTCCAAAACGAGCATCGATTTCTTGCCTTTGGAAATATTTTCCAAGTAGTCATCCACTTCCGATAGTGATAAGGGTTTGAAACGTTTTTCGATTGATGTGTTTCTATAGAACTCGATGTATGAATCAGGTCCGACAGCTTCGTCTACAATTTTTAAAGCCTCCTTTACTGTTCCAGTGGCCGGTTCCAGTATCGTATGTGAGAGGCCCTCTATAAGTTCACCTTGATAAGCAATACGGACTATGAAGGAGAACCAAATCCACACTATCAGAAGGCAATTCACTAGCCACGATCCAGTTCGAAATTTTATGACCTGCGTGAAAAATAACCCGTATAATCCGAATGCTATGCTTTTCGTGTATCTATATGTTGCGTATTTCTTTATTAATTTGATGGATAGTAAGAACATTACGAATGCAACGATAATAAACAAAGTATGGTAGTTATAAAATGGCAGCAAAACTTTAGCCCACTGGTAAATTTCTCGCCGCTTGGGTATGCACCAAACAAGGTCTAGGGTGTCGTAGACATAAGAAATCTGGGAGGACTGGTACCGCTCCAATGTCACAAGCACTGTCGGTATCATC
The DNA here is from genome assembly GCA_026546445.1 of Cyclargus thomasi. Lineage (NCBI taxonomy): Eukaryota > Metazoa > Arthropoda > Insecta > Lepidoptera > Lycaenidae > Cyclargus > Cyclargus thomasi. The sequence continues at coordinate 5,571 of JAOTAV010012902.1, read as the reverse complement.
ACATCAGCGATACCCTCTACAAGTGCTTCAAAATTTTCTGTAGATGTAGCGTTTATATCACTATAGTTTTGCGGGACTACAATATCTATAGTCGCGTTCATTCTACTAATAACTAGCTTTATAACTCTTCCATCGAATCCTCCAATTTCGAAAACAGTATCATTTGTATAGTTAAATAGTACATATGGTACGAAGTCAGTGGCAGATACTCTTATAGGACAGCCGTGAAAATTTTTGTACTTTCTCGGAAAAAGATTTTTAGTAGATGTCAATATTTTTGGATTGCTATCGCCACATAAGCCATTATTGTAAGGAAAGTAAGTTGATAGCTGAGTTTTTTCATTCTTACCCATGCTTACTATTACTATGTCTCCTACATCATTTGTGTATGCTATATCAGTAAAAGTCTTAATATCTTCTGTTGTGTTTTCTTCCAAAACTAGGATGAGATGTATAGGATTTACTATTTTTAAATTTATCTCTGTTAAAAAAGACTGAAACTCATGCGATTCTTTAGCAAAGAATACAGTTTGCCTGAACGTTATTGAATTATTGTTAGTTCCGCTTGTATTCAGAGTAATAACAAGGCTTTGGTATTTAATCAGAAAACCAGTGAGTACTTCTGGGTCTACGCCTTGGCCCCAAACAGTAACTACAAGTCCATCTTTAAATGCTTGCTTGACCACTGATGTTACATCATTGATATATTCGGCGTTATTTGATTGAATTTCAAAAACAATAACTATTAAAAACAGTTCAATAAAACTCAGCTTCATATTTACCAATAAATATTTCAGTATCCGTTGATATAGACAACCATTCCCGAGTAGTTACATTTTTACAATATATTTCGATACAAAGGTGGAAATAAGTGTGATAAACTTCTTTGTATTATAATAAACAAGGTAGTGGGAAAACTTTTATCATGCAGCTATACAGGGATATGTTTGTGTAATATTGTTGAGTATTTGAGTGGACGGTAAACAAATTGATGTTGTTTTAATAATACTTGTAATAAAAATAACACTTGCCATAATGACTGATGGTGTGATTAATGGTAACAATCCATATAATTTTGTTTACAATCGCATTGTGTGAAAGGGTTGATGGTAAACTTTTAGATAAAAATATAACATTTCAGTACATTGAATCAATACTTTTCGCTAAATAACGAAGACTTGCTCGTTTTGTTAACAAGGGTTTAAATGATGGCGCCAGAACATAATATTATGAAATGTACGAAAGGAATTGCGTACAAATATCCATACTAATATTATAAAGAGGTAAGCTTTTGTGTGTAAGTTTTTTAAAGGGCGATAATATCCGAAGATACCGAACCGATTTTAAAAAATGTATTGTCATTGTCTTAGGGAAGTGAAATGAAAACAAATTATTAAATATATTTTATTATAATAAAAAACAACATTGGTGGTACAGATTTCATATGTGAATATAAAGTATTAAAAATGCTTATCTGACGATTAACTTGTGATACAAAAATATAAAAGATTTATAAAAAGTTTTCGTATAGTTTAAAAGTTTATTTTAAAAATAGGTATATTTCCATCTGAGACTAGTGATTGTGAGGTATATTTAAAATTCTTTTTGTATTTTTAAAACTATATAGCATCAACCATAAGGTTATTTTGGTATATTGGTTGTATATTTGTCATTTGGTATATTGTTAAGCTTATTTCAACCATATTTGTGCTGCTAACTTTTAGTCTTATTATACTTGTATTTTCACACAACCTTAAATCTACTGGAGAAGTATTTTTAAAGTAATTCGAATTGTCACCATCATCCTAAGGCCTTTATTTTTAATTTATTATTTTTCGTATTCCATTCTTACCTAAACATTCAATATCATATTTAATCTTAAAAGCATTAGTTTTAGTTACAAATAGATTCTTCGGACATAAATTACTTAAAACTAAAGCTTACGTGGTTTAACCGTGATGTTGTGTGGTGTCTTTCAGTTTTCCCACTTTTCAGATAACAGTTGAATGAGCTTTGTTCAAACTTTATTTAAAATCTGTAAAAATAACCGTTTTTTCAAAAAGACCCCTACATCGTTTGGTAAATATTTTTATTTATAAGGGATTGAATGTTCGATAATAATAATTGAATATTATTCTATGTAAGTTTTTTTGACTGGAGCATACATATTCAACAATTTTGTTGGAACTTGGATCTAATCAAAGCTTTTATTCAAAAAAAGCTTATACAAACTATGTATGATACTTTTTAAAATATACATTTATGTATAGAAACCACGTAGCTGCGGGTAAAATGTAAAATCATGACAGCGCCATCTAGCCGCCGCGCTGAGTTAACACGGCGTCCATCAGCATGATAGCACCGTTGATTATGGCTAGGGAAGCCTTAGCCAGGTTGTAGTCTCTCATTTGACCTTTGCCGTAATGTTGAAATCTGAAATGTTAAGATTGACATAAATATCTTGTTATGGATTAAAATGAATTAAACACAATTTACGAAGTCTTAAATGTAGTGATGACTAATTTTTTTTAAACAGTAGTTGCAATTTCATAAATCTCAATTTTTAGTACATAATGTATGAATTATGACCTCTATAGAGAAGAACTAAGAATGACTACATGAAAGGTTAATACCAACTAGCGACTATAAATCTAGGATTATGTGATTATTTTAGGAGGTATCAAGTGGCAAAAGTCAAAAAATTAATTGAATATCTATATGACACTTAACAAGATAGCGACAAGCAGATGTTTTCTGTAGTAATAGGGATGTCGACAAGGTCAAAAAATTGCAATTTTTTTTAATAAATTAAGATATACTGGTAAAAAATAAGTATCTCCAAAATTTCAGCTTAATAACTTCTATTTATTAAGCTGAAATATTAGGCAAGGCAATTTTTTTAGTACTACAATTTTTAATATTTATATATCATACGATAAATTAGATAATTTACAAAAACTTTTCTTAGCAAATCACTATCACATAAGCAATATTTAACATAGTTATCTAACAGAGTCTTCCCGCGGTGCGTACAAACTACAAACTACCTAGAGGTGACGTCATAACTAGGTTTCGTTTTAAATGGAGCATTTTAGGAAGGTCAATTTTATGTGATTTTTAAATTGCCATATCTTCGAGACAATTTAAGCTATCGGCGTCATTCTTTCAACAATATTTCTATTTTTTGGAGGTCTTTTATAACCAATAATAATAAAAAATAGTCGACTGGAACATCATTGAAGCGCGCTAATTTAAAAAGTGACGTCACAGAGACGCTGTTAACATCGCTTGGCTATTGACGCTATAGGCGCTACAAAGGTGCTATAGAGGCTGTTAGGACCCTAAAGAGAAGCTGTAGAGCCTATTAGGACACATAGATACTATGGAGGTTACTAGAAAGCTACAGAGATGATATAGAGGCTGCCTTATCAGTGGTAACAACTTCATACCTGTCAATGATAACAGCACCGCTGGCGACGAAGAGGGCAACTCCCACCAGGGTATAGAAGATGTCTACACGTTTGTGTGTGGGAGTCTGCATCACGTAACCTGAAACGAGATGATTGCACATACAATAACGATATCTATATATTAATAGGCGAGCGGAACCCTTTTTTGTACCCCTTTCTACGAAAGACGCGTAGATGTAAAAGCATGAAATTTCTCTCAGTTATAGTTGATATACAGGAGGAGCGTAGAATACTAATATTATTTTACAGTATGCTTTTATTTTACATCTTCATAATAAATAAAATGCTACTTTCGTGATATTTTTAATACTTTAGATAATAAAATAGCAATCACTGAACATTGGATTGAAAATGAAAGTTAATTTTACAATAAACAAAATTAATTACTAACTTTATCTCTAACTTTATCAAGTATTAGAAATATATTTTATGATAATGTTTGTAAAGAACATATTTATAAAATACTGATAAGACTCGACTCTTTATTTCAAGTATGGCACACTTAGAAGTAACAAAGAAAGTTTAAAGTATAACTAAAACGTATGTTATATCTTATCTTAGATCAAAAACATGTTAGTTAATTATCAAAGACATTCCGACACACATATATGCCACACTACATGTATCATATAGTCTACTATATGATATAGAATAAATCATTAAAGTTCTTAAAATTTAATACACATAAAATACCGGTTTGGCACAGTTAAGATTCGATTTTGCCTTGGTCGTTTAAAACAAGATAACGTGTTTATTTTTTAAAATTTTCGATCAGTTCCCGTTAGCGTAATGTTAGTCTACTGTATATTTATTATGCTGTATTAATGTTTTTAACTTTTAACGAGCAGAAAATGAGTCAAACCGTATTTATAGATACACTTTATTGCCTCATACCGAGCTCACAGATTATAAGCCGACTGCAACGGACGGAAGTGGTGATTTTACTGAGTTTTAATGTATTATAATTAACGTACAAACTACAAAGATGAAAAAACGAGCAAAAACGCGTCGTTAAATTTTACTTTTAACTTTTGATTTTATTTGGTATTTAATAAAAGGTTTTTTAGCCTGTATGAAAAGTGAAACTTTAAAGATTCTCCAATAGACAATATTTAATCGCGTGTTGGTAACATTGTCTAAGAAAGTATATAGTACTATTATTTATTCTGTGGTTGGTGGCTCAATCACTATAAACTACATAGCAAGTAACGCTTTTAACTTTTTTTTGTTTATCACAATTCCAAGAATTTGTCATTATATCCCAACTATAAATCTGCGATATATCCAATATATTTCTACTATTTCTCAGGCATTTGACTTGACCTTCGACTCACTTTATTAAAATATGTTTTTTAATCTCTTTCATCGTTTACTTCAAAAAGCCTAACAGCACGTTTCACCGTTTATTGATAAAGTTTATATATAGGCTATCCACACCTATTTTGACAGATTGTATGGAACTACATCTGTCAAAGCAAGTTGTTGATAGGCTATCCGACACTTATCAGTAAGGGTTGAAACAGGGCCTTAGTACTACTTCCACCTTCATCTACCTATTATTCAACCTTTATTCTTATTTAATTTTTTCTTACGGCTTACCATTTTATTACTAAATATATATTTTCTTTATAAACAGCAATTATTAGTTACTTTTTTTTTCAAAGCGAAAATTCTCTTTACCATTTAGTGTAAGTACCTATAATACTTATTTCCTTATTCACTGTAAGTAGAAAGTAAATATTTCTTCTTTTTGCTTTGAACAAACAGTCGCATCTTCGTCTATCTCTATCCTTGTCTGTACTCCCCTTCTCTCACTCACCAGCAGCAGCACCAGCAAAGATGATGAGGTAGCCGACGAAGGTGCCGGTGACCAGCATACCAATGTCCGCATCTCCATTGTAGCTCTGGTAATGTAGAGCCACGCACGCGCACGTCAGCGCCTGGAATTGTAGAGAAGAATACTTAGAATTGTGACAGTAATACTTAGAAAATAGAGAGGAATCCTTAGGATAGTTTTAGGAAAAAATAGGGAATATGCGTGTAAAACAAAATTTATTGAATGCAAATTTTTATGATAGTGGGCCTAAAGATATACAGAATC
>JAOTAV010012891.1:0-26186 GCA_026546445.1 Cyclargus thomasi | reverse complement strand
TATTTAATACTTTTTAGTTTGTTTTGTACTATTTTAGTTTTTTCCTTTGGAAGTCGGTTTAAATTTTTTGTTATTAAGATACGAGGTAGACGCAGTAAGTCATCGATATACAGGGTAATATTATTAGCAATAACACCGCATCACCTTTGCCATATTGTTACGATATTATGTCAAGCGTTTGTATTAAATACAATAGACGTCGGTGATCGAGTATCAAAGCCAATAAATTGATACTCTATTTAATGGAGTAATAGACTTACTATGTGAAACGCTATGCTTTGAATTGCTTCAAATCCAGGGACGTATATCAGATAAATGGCTTTCGAAGGGAACGTCTTAATACGAGCTGGATATGCTAGACGCTATTCTAAGCGAATTTCAAATATTAAAGTATTTGGTTGGGTAGAGATTTGAGATTTGGATAGATCTTTTAGTGAATCTCTGTTTGCTAATAGAGATCCACGTAGAGAATTATCAAGTACAGCTATCTGGAGATTTGGAGAAATTTGAATGGCTTGTTTCTTGTGTTGTAGATCGTACGTGATCCTGATGATTCTTATAGAATAATTTTGCTCAGATTTTTAATCTCAACGATAATATCCAAATCGTCAAATCAGTCGAGTTTTTCTTCATGATGCTATAACTTCAGAACGCACGAATAGATTTTCATGGTTTTGGGTTCTTTGGGAGGGTCTGGGGCTTATAGCAAAAAATTCAACAGCAATTTTAAGTAAGCAGGAAAATAGGGAAAATCAACGCGGTCGAATTTGCTGGCAAATGCTAGTGTCATGTAAATAAAAGAATCAGGTGCTACCGATAGCTGACAGTAGGTTCCATGGTTACTACTTACTGTTAAATATAGCTATTTTTTTCTATCAAATTAGCATGTAAACGAGCACTTAAGGGGAATACAGGCGCCAACGGCCTTGACCATACATTCGGAGTTTTAAAAATCACCCCCCGATATCCGAAAATAATTAATATGCAATTATTAAAAATAAGCATTACAGTGCTACATGTATTGTATAAAGAAATCGTTCATCTTAACCGGTTAGTTTTGTAGTTTATACAGTTTTTTACAAAAAATCGATATCCATACCATATATACATAATCGATAAAAATCGGTACTTTTTTTCTGATTAACCATAATCTTAAGAAAAACTTCTCGCTTGCAATGAAAGAATGAAGATCATTCTATAACATATATTTTTTAGGTAATGTGTTTAACGTTTTAACATACTTATAAGAGGATAAACTTACCCCTCTAGCCCATGAATAAGCCTTAGTGGATAGAAATTGCCGTCACTCATAGACGCTGATAAACAACCAGTGTCCATGGTCCAGGTTCTGATATTGCCAGTGGTAATATTAGAAGGCCGTATCCTGTAAGGCTGTTGATGGTAAGAGAGACTTGCCATCTGACCACGGAATACCGTGGTCAGATGGCAAGTCTCTCTTACCCTCTCAAAGAATAACGAGTAGAGTTAAAATATAACAAGCATTCGTAGCTTTAAGTTCCACTGGTGTGTTCTCAAGACACTCGACTATTAAGAGTGTATTTATATAACAATGAAACACCAGTATATTGAGATGTTTACGGTATTCTGGAAAACATCCAAAGTTTCACTGCCTCATTATCGCGGTAGTGTTAACGGCGTAATCTTTTAGAGGGCACTCCAGCTTTTAATTCCAGCTTTATTGCTTGCTTCGTTAAATCCGAGAGGCAGAAGGACCGTCTATTGTATCGTAATAAAATGATTTATACTCCGCTAATTTTTATACTGTTAATGGTTTTTAGTGTTGGTGCCAGCTTTTGTATGTACATCTACTTATATTATTGTGGGATTAAAGGACTCTGTACCTTATATTGTGTCTAAAGCTGCTACGCGTTTAAACTCTGACTGACGTTCCGTTTTTTAAGTTTTCGTACCCGACCGATAAAACAGGACCCTGTCACTATGACTTCGTGTCTCTATGTTTGTCTGTCCAGGCTGTAACTCAAGAACGGTAATAGCTAGAAAGTTGAAAATTTCGCTCTGAAAATGTATTGCTGTTGCCGCTATAACAAAAAATAAATTCAATAGTGGCTCTGGTATAATAAATATGTTTTTGTTAATTTGTGCCTTGACAGTAGATTGATAAATTCAACATCGGCAGCTAGGCTTAGAGGCTAGGACGCCGACTTAAGTTGTGAGGGGCCCGGGCTCGATTCCTGCCATCTCATTTTTATTTTGTGACTTTTTCTTTTAATTTTAAACTTTTTCATAAGTCATTTTAGGTTTTATTATAAATTTAAAACTTTCGGAAATACGTTTTCCCAAGTTTTTGCTCTAGTACTTGTATAAAACTCTACGTGCGCGAGTCCACTTCGCACTTCGCCGGTTTTTCATTTAGGCTTGCTATATCAAAACGTAAAGACATCGGACATCCGAACGCCGTTAAAAGACCTAGTTCATGGAACAATCTAGTACAGAACATAGTGAATACTTATAAGAAAGCAACTGATACTCTGTGTTGAATTAAATCAATAAAAAAATCTGCTATTTTACAAAATATCCAAAAATAAAATGACATTCCTAATCTGGATGTTGGGGGTGTTGTTATGTCGCAGCTCACAAGGGCTAACTTCGATTCATTCGGTAGTCGCTTTGTTATAATTTTTTTATCTTAAATATACATTGTCCCTTACATAATATCACGAATTGTGTTGAAAAGATTATGGATAATCCTATTGAAGTTGAAGAATTATTACACATTTTTACTTTTTTATGAACATTGTGTTTGTCTTGTTCAAAATGCAGAATACGCTATCATAAGTTTCATAACTATTTTCAGATGTACTAAAACTGCTTAAAATTAGTAGCAATACAGTCTTGTCCGACGCAATAATACAAAAAATATTATAATTATAATGATCACTTTTTATAATTGCTTTATTAATATACTTGAAATTAACTTACAGTAACATCAAAATATGCAGTAATATTAATTAATTTTTTTTATTGTTACGCTTATTATAATTTTCCATTTAATTTTCCAATATGTGTATGTATCACTCGCGGTTGTAGCTTTACCGAGATTCTACCGAGATCGAGGCACGTGGGTTTGACAGTTTTCCGTATATGGAGTGCACCTTCTGTAATGTAATTCCTATTCTATGGTACATACACAGCACACAGCACCCTGTGTAATATTGATAATTTTAACCAAAACTTAACTACTTGTTAGTATCGAGTTTACGTATAAATATTTTAGTTAAGAAATCTTCCAATGCATTTTTTCTTTATTTTCGACACAAAATAAGAAGAAACGCAGGATTAAATAAAAAGAGCCAGAGATGCGTAACATCACAGCTACCTCCATTAATAGGTGTCAAACCTTTTATTTGTATGGAAATGTGGCAAAAACGCTTTTATACAAACAGTATCATCGTATCTTTTCATTCATGTGAATAAATCTTGGTAATGAAATAGAACACAAACAAAAATACGAAAACTGATGCAGGATACTATCCTAACTCCGGACAGCGATATTATATAAACTTAGATGCGACAACTTTATCCAACGGGATCTCTCGCGTTGCATAAAGTTGTTGCTACATTTATTTATTATTCGTTATTAATATCACTAATGAAAATAAAAGTTTCTCTGTGTCACTGGATATATGATATTGTAAAAATAATCACATATATGAAAAAAATGGTAACTATGCTAAAAATTATTAAACTGAAAGTATTACTGCAAAACTTAAAAAAATCAAAATGTTCGTGTAATTAGACTTTTCGAAATATTTTTTAAATGTTGTCGAAAATCTTCCAACACATTTCTGGTAACTTTCTGCCACTAGACGAAAAATATATTATGTGTATTTTCCGTGTCAATCGTAGTGTCAAACAGCTGTCATACTATTATTACATATTCACGAATTGAAAAACCCTGATTGCACCTCGCATCGCAGAGTAATGAAATCGATAAAACTGTTTGATGACGAGATAACTACACGAATGTAAGCAAATGGGACGTGAACTAGATAGGATGAAAATTGAATTGGTTTAGGTTGGGCGCGTTCACCGGAGATTGGTCGTTTTGGGGTTCATCTAGGTCATATCGAATCGCTAAAATTATTAGGCTGTTTTCTGACGATACTTCGTCAGGATAGTATTTCGTTACAATAGTTAAAAAGTTGGTGCGATTGTTTTTTTTTTTCAGGGAAAAATGGTGATTGGGTATTCGGCATTGCAGACGTCTTTCAAATGATCTTATGATCGTAAAAAAGACACTTAGTCTTCGATAGTGTTAAAGTAATACTTGTAAAAATATTTATATGAATGAATACACAAGTACATATATAAGTATAGTCCTGGCTCTATTTTATATCGTGCTTCCCAAAACATTCAGCTGCCGCACAACAAAAGCTTGTCTCTAATGGTCAACTTTTGTTCGACATCATGATTTACAATAGGACAGATCATTCGTATTTCTGTTACTAGTTACATCATAAAGAATACGCAGTAGAGCAACTTAAGCTACCTCGAGTGAACGCGTATAGATTTTTTAATGACTTTGGGGCAAACGAGCAGTCATTTACTTGAAAAGCTGTCACCAATGGACATTAATCAACATTCGTAACATAAAAATAGTTGCAAGTGTTTTGAGACTTTATTGTTAGAGTTGCAAGGGTTTTTTGTCAAGGAACAGACTTAGGAAATAGGAAAATTGAATAAGTATAAAGATAAGTAGATAGTTGGGTCTCGACGAAACAAAAGAGCTGTTTCACCCCGGTTTTTTTTGTTTCCCGTTGAACCGGCCCATTCGTATTAGAATATGACTCTCCCATGGCAATACTCACTCTCACTCTGTGATTTTGCAAAAATTAACTACTACATGACGTTTAAGCAAAAAAAGTATCCGCGTCACACAGGCTAAAAATGTAATTTTCATAAGTTAATTTTTAAGACATGCCTGAGTTGCTCTACTATACAATATTTATACTATACTAAGCTATTGAATAAGGTTCAAAGTTTTCGCTTCATAGGTTTTTAATTTGGCTCATTCCGCGCAAAAAATCTTTTGTAGTCGTGTTATAGTACCTAATCCGTAATTATTTTGGCAGTGTTATTTGTTGTGGGGTGATCTGTATTTTTAGATTTAATAGGATTTTAAGTTACTATTATTCTAGCTGGCCATGCCCCATAGCTTTGCTTGCATAAGATTAAGTTACAATTAAAAATAGAGTAACGAAAGAAACGCATTTCGAAATTTTGATGAGTTTTAACTACAGACGAAATGAGTTTATTTATTAAAAATTGTGAAAATTGATTTAGTGTATTTAAATATGCGTAATATTAAAACAAAAGTTTTATTTATTTTTAGTAGAAAGTCATTAAAATATTATTATTTTCTCGATAATGTTTAAAAAACAACGTCAGGAGTACACACAAACAAAGCTATAATATATAATATTGTAGGTAATAACCGACATGACAGATATTGTCCTGCTGATTTGTGAATCTCAAATCCCCTTAAACACACACAAACAATTTATCAAAATATATCTAGTAATTTGGGAAATACGCGCACAAGAAGTCTCTTATTGATAATTCAACGCCACTTGTATCTTTTTTAAAGCTGTAACTTTAATTCGAGCATGAAATTGCTCTAGTGAAACAAAAGTTTTGAATTCCTAAAGTTATTTCGTTTATGTTAATTCGTCTTAAAGCCGTGCAGCCAATCACTCACTCGGTATAAGCCTCCAGTGACAGTAAAACAGACCTGTAATTAAGAGCAATCAGTCAACCCAATGACCCTGGACTATTTTGAGCTTAAATTATTCCAACGGTAGCAGGACAAAAAGGAAATATTACCATTTCTGATGCAACTCCGGTGCGACAAAATGCGTTTACCGCGCGAGAACTTTATGCTTCGGCACGAATGGGCCGGCTCGACCGGAGTGATACCACGACCTCACAGAAAACTGGCGTGACGGCGTTGTGCTGTGTTTCGTTCAGTGAGTGAGTTTACCGGTGGATCAACTTCCCTAATCCTATCCCTATTCCCGTTCCCTATTTCCTCATTAAGGCCGGCAACGCACTCGCGACTTATCGGATGTCGCGAGTGTCCATGGACAGCAGTTGCTTGCTCCCTAAAATATCATAAAAAAAAGATATGTCAAACTTTACTCAGGATGTCCTTCGACATAGGCCTCTCCCATTTTCTTCCATTCAATTCTGTTCCTGGCTTTACTCCTCCATCCCTTTGGGAGGTCGTCCTCCCATCGTTTATAATATATTTAGATAGATATAACTGCGAACTATATATAAAACTAGAAACAAATTTTAGTAGCACTTTTCTAGGGGGGCTGTTTGACTACTTTTTGATAAGGGTCGTATAGACTATACACAAGTTATTTGACAGATTCTCCATACTTTGTCAGTCAAAAAGTTTTGTAATGCGGCTCTTTATCAGAAAATGGCGAAACAGACCCAGAGTAATTTAGAAGGAAGGCTTCCTTGGCCGGTACTTGCATGTTCTACTATGGTAGAATGTATATTCAGTTAGCTATATGTTAAATATAAAGTTCTTAACGTTGGGCCAATACAAGCTATTACTCGTCTGTCTCTAACATTAATTATTTCTATGCTTGCTAAAGACAGCTTCGCAATTATTGCTATACACTACATCATTACTTCACGTAAGCGCAAAGTCAAAAGAAGTGAGCTTTGAGGCCCACAAGCTTTTATTATATTCAAATTTATTTTTATCTTAAGTTGTGCTGCAAGTTTTACAGCTTGCAGTAGAAAAATATAATTGCACATCACCATAAATAGACGAATTTGAAGCACATAATACGACATTTAACGATTCATTAGAAATATTAAAACAATCAATATAACTTGGTTGTTTTAATATTTCAAGGACAGACGAGGACAACCCCATATGTCTGTATAGACAATAATATAGGCTTGTCCAACCCAACAAACATGGCTTAAATAAATCGAGTGTCAATTTTAAAACTCGTGTGATATATTTTGACAAACGCACAGCATTTCATTGATGTCCATAAAGCGATACATCACACATGGTCCCACAAAAAATCATGAATGGATGCATAGTCCGGAATCACCGTAGACGCAAAAAAATGGTATCACGTCACTGTGGACCCGAATTGGAACTTTGGTTACAACGAATTTTTCATTATTTAACTGCATAAAAATAATAATATAATATCATATTTTTTATCATGTAATGATGTACTTCAATCGATCTTAAACAAACGATACTAAGCGATCTTATGAGAGTGAGGGGTACAAAAATTAAATATGTAATAAAGGGAAATAAATTCTTACTAGTTTCATTTGCAATTATTCTATACAATAGATTAAGTTACTTGAATGGATAAAAAATACATTTAATAAGCTACATAAATACAGATTTTTTATTCCTGTTACTCCTCGTTCGGTCCGCAAGTGTACGATTTAAGTAAATTTGAACTTTTACGATGAAAATATACGACCACTAGTAAAAGTAAATGTTCAGAATTACTTCAAATATGTTATTTTATTTAAATATCTCATAAAACTGCGTAGAGTGTGTATCTTTACGACTGTAGTGATAGAGTTGTCAAATAAAAGATTTTACGATAGAGTTGAGAACGTTTACATTAGTAGACATTTTATAAGACTGAGTAGGTATGTACCTTTTACACGATTATGTAGGTATCTTTGCCTTAAAATCTTTTTACATAATCGTCGTCCGTCCTTTTTGCGTCACGTAAAAGACCATCTTAGCAGTGAAATATGCAATTGAAAACTATAATAAAGCAGTATTGTTTTATTTATTATTTATTCAGTAGTTACTATAAATGATTTTGAATGATTTTTTATTATTTATTGTTTTTATGTTTTGTAACTTAGTCATATATTTTTTTGGCATTTTTGAAGCAAATTGTTCCATGTATATGCGTTTTATTTTACTACCCTAAAATTGTATCTCTTAATTATTGTTACGTATATTAAATTGTTGACAAACCAAATAATTAAAAAAAACGCTTCTCTTCATAATCTGAGACTACAAACGATTACACGCCAAGACGAACGTGTAGGCGACCTATTAGGCTCTGCTCGCGAAACATCGACCATAATCGCCTTTTGAAATTCGTTAACAAAGTACTATGAATAATTGTGTGGTTACTCGCATGACGATCGTGCTATTATAGACAATTATCACCGATTTTGTAGAGCTTTAATAATATGATGTGTGAACGCTTCAGTATGTCTATTTGTATATGTCTATGCGTATGTTACCTCTTTAAACGTATCTCAATAAACCGATGATAGGTTGAAGTGTAGAGAATGTAAGGAATTAAGTATTTTAAGCTTTGGTCAAGGACTAAGGAAAGTTTTTAACTCGTAAATAATATATTTAAAGTTCCTTAAAATAAATTTTGGTACGATAAAGTTTTAAGTAATGTTCAGTTATGAAGAGACTAATTTCATGCCAATTTCAATTACGGTCTAGCATTTTTTTACGTACGTAATGTTTTTGACTTTAGTCGCTGTTGTTATATAGTAATCGATGACTTGTGATATTTTTTTTAGTAATACACAGCGTGTCGTAGATCCTTCTATACACCAGTAATTTGAAAACCTTCTGAATGAAATTTCGTACTTGAATGATACGATAGTTATCGTTACATCTACGATTCTAAAATACTTTGGTAGAAGAAAGGACAATTAATGCTGCGGCTTAGTAAGAACGAATCTATTATTTATCGTGTAATCCTGACGCTATATCTCCAGAACGTACGAACCGATTTACACGGTTTTGCATTCGTTGGAAAGGTCTCGGGCTCCATAAGATTTATAGCAAAAAAATCAAGAAAATTTTCAAGAGATAAGTTACCACGGAGACGAAGTCACGGTCGACAGTTAGTTCTCTATAAAAAATAAACATTGACACGCTTATAGTACTGCAGTAATCATGATCGTAATGTCTTTTTGTCCGCATCTCAAAGTACGAACCGCAAATGTCACCATCAATAGAAATAGATTTAAAACTGAACACTTAAAGGGCCTTAGGTGAAGATTTATCACACCTATTGTGAGTAGACCACCCGCCCCGGTACTAACGACATCGTTACAAACAATACTCGCTGTACTATTCACTGATATTGGTTCTGGCTAAACAGCCAAAAACAAAAGAGATAAATAAATCACTAACTCTGTACCCCACGGGTATAACTATGAGAAAATTAAATCGAACGACTTCGAACCTTATGTGTTGGTCATAGAGGCTATCGGAATATGCCTAACTGTTAATAGCATGGGGTAAACAATGGGACTTGGCACTTTACAACTTATAACATAATAATTGAACATTGTTCGAATTCTGAAAACTGCATGGACGAAACCGCATTCAGTGCAACATTAGACAATATATTTTGCCAGAATTCAGTTTTTATGGTTCCGTGCCCAAGAGTGAAAATAGGACCCTATTACTAAGACTTCGATGTCTGTCCGTCTGTCTATAAGTTTATCCGTCTGTCTGTCTCCAGGCTGTATCTCCATAAAGGTAATACTTTATTAGTTAAACTGATTGAAATTTTTATGGTTTGGAACAATCGTGTGTGAGTCTAACTCCCGCTTGATCAATTAATTATTTTGATACTCGTGGCCTTCGATCAATATTAATAAGATGTACAGATCCCTTCAAAATTAAATAAAATAATGGCACCAAGACAACTCAAATCAAAATCTGACACAAAACAACTCAAATCAAAATCAAGTGTATTGAAAAATAAAGCTTAACCTAGTAAGTTAAAGGTTACAATCGTACAAATTTAGACGGCAACTGTGAATCTTTATAATTTTTGATCGAAGCTCGAAGCTTTAACACCCAGGTATACTATATACACGCACATTTCAATCAGTTCAAATGCTTTCAGAAGGCTTAGATTATAAGATTATGCTTATGTAGGTTTCACAAGTGTTGTAAATAAACTCTAATTAAACTGGGAAATAAAACATGGAACATAAATTTAACCACAACCCTATTGTACCGTCTGTGCCCGGAATGTGACCGACACTAGGGCTGTCACTAGCGAGTTTATGAAAGTTTATGAAATAAACCGAAGTTTGTAATATTGTGTATCGTGCTTATAATATGCAATGAAAAATAATGTACATAAGTCAATAAAAATGTAAGATCTTGAAATTTTATTATATATGATGTTAAAAAGTAAAATATTTTAAGACATCTAGTTAATAGAATCAGGCGTTACTTTGCAGAAATCCATAGCTTCCCACACTGCCTGTGCGTACACTCGCATGCAAGAACTTGCAAACACTACGACCACACAAGCAATAATGTTAGCAAACTCATACAAGACCACCATGCGGGTTGAAAACCTCGACGCGTTTCGCACCGCACACCGGAGCATCCTAAGGATGTGGACTCTACGAACAACGTCCGTCACTTGACATCAAGTTTTATAAAAATACCTCTTATCAATTAGCTTTTCTCTTATCTAATCTCTTAAGTTAATTAAAAATACATTGTTTAGTTTAATACATCTGAAATTTTCATTAGTTATTATCTTCGATCAAATATTATGAAGATTCACAGTTGCCGCGTAAAAAGTGGCACTAACAAAACCACGCATAATGGCTTGTTTCGCTCCTAGTCGCTCTGAGACCGCGAGATTTAACTTTTGTACGATTGTGAGCTTTCACTCATTAAATTAGGTTTTACTTCTCAACCCATAATTAAATTTCATTTAAGTGGTTTTGCGTCAGATGATCTTGGTGTGATTATTTTATTCAATTTTGAAGGGATCTGTACATCTTATTAATATTTTATCGAAGGTTGTACACGTGTTATTTCACAATTTTCTGAAAAAATAAGTTCTTCTAGGTGTATCTGCTGCTTTTCTTCAGCTGAAGCTGAAAGGGTGTTTTCTCAGCCCTATTTTGTATATAGACACGCAAACAGGCGCTGAGGGAAAGTTAGGTAGCCCCAGGACAATTTATGGCTGAGGCATTCTAATCTAATTGCCGCTTTCACGTTCAGTTAAAGCCTTGACCTTCCCAAATGCAATTTCAAATGTAACGTGTTATCACCTTTGATATATTGTGTTTTCTTGCTATATTGCTATTGCTTGCCATGGTCTCCCACGCTTGCTTCGGCACGAATGGGATGGCTCGACCGGAATGATACCACGGCCTCACAGAATACTGGCGTAAAACGGCGTTGTGCTATGTTTCGTTAAGTGAGTGAGTTCACCGGTGGCCCAACTTCCGTCATCCTATCCCTATTCCTATTCCCTCTTCTCTCATAAAAAGGCCGGCAACGCACTTGCGACTCTTCGGATGTCACGAGTGTCCGTGGGCGAAGGCAGTTGTTTTCTATCAGGTAATCCGTCTGCTCGTTTGTCCCCTAATTATACACGTATATAGTATGTATAATACAAGTTTCCACCACTTTTACTGTGTATTTTTATAAAATTCTGGTATGTCTAAATTTCATTATTGTCATTAAATAGTTTATTTATTACTAGTTTTTTAGCCAGCGGGTTCACTCGCGTGTAACTCGAAAATTGTTAAGGTACGATTTTTCCAAAACGTGATGCTTTTACAAAACCAATAGTAGCCTATGTTACTCTCCATCCTTTAAACTAACTCCATGCCAAAAATCAAGTCAATTGGTCGCGTCTTTTGGGCATGAAGGAAAGACCAACAAACAAACACATTTTTTCATTTATAGTATAAGTAAGGAAGTAAGGATAGTATTGTGAAATTTGGCAGGCGTTAGGCTGTTTATTTGACTACTACCTAAAGGGAAAACTTACATCGCATAACCCTTAAAAATAATTTGCAATTGTAGAAACGCAATTTTAATTTTGTTCCCGCTCGGAAAATATTCTTAACCAAATTACAAAATT
This sequence comes from Cyclargus thomasi, assembly GCA_026546445.1. NCBI lineage: Eukaryota > Metazoa > Arthropoda > Insecta > Lepidoptera > Lycaenidae > Cyclargus > Cyclargus thomasi. Next base: position 14,247 of record JAOTAV010012891.1, on the reverse strand, counting down.
ACAATAGGCTAAAAAAGGTATTTCAATTCAATATCATTCAAACAAAGATTTGAAATGGTTTTCAATAAGCCGACATGAGACAAAATCAGCAATATCACATGATCTGTATTCCATCGACAATCGACGCATCAGATATTTTTCGAAACATATTCCTCGCGTCTGTTTCCAATTTTCCAAACAAAACTGCCTCCCCTACGAATTTAGGGCTGACACTGATGATATAATTGCTTTTCTTTGTAGAAAAAAAGTGGAATTGTATGACCCTCGTGTGGTTAAAGACTGTTGCATGACAAGCGAAATTAACACATCAGATCACCCTCCGTTGTCATGTAATAGATCATTGTTGCCCCAGGTATGATATTTTCTTTGGTGACTGCTCATCTATGAGTTACATAAATGATAGGAAAGAAAACATAGAAAGAAAATTTTTGAATCTGTCTGTAAGCGCAATAATTTAATTTTAGTTAAATTTTTAAGGCCTATAAAAAAAAATATTGTTGCTGAATTATTAACATGTAATATATGAATTAATATGTGATAAACTTTTTTCAACTCTTGCTGATAAGTGTTGTATGGGTTAAAAACTTGCCTGTTAGATGAAAAATGAAAAATTTGTCAAATAAGTTGTGAAGATCCTGTTCGACATTTATCAGGAAGTGTTCAAACAACACCCTAATCTCAAGAAGTATTTGATTGAAGGTTATAAAGTGCGAACGGCTAATCTAATAATATGCGGCAAAAAATTTCAGTAGACTTTGCATCATATGTATATAACATTTCGAATATCTGTTATATAAAAATAAGTCGTTTTTTTCCCTCACGAACTTCCTCCAGAACGCACAAACCGATTTCGACAGTTTTGCATTCGTTCGAAAGGTCTCGGGCTCCGTAAGGTTTATAGAAAAGAAAATTTCCGAAAAATTTCAGGAGAAATGCAGGAAAATAGGAAAAACATTTTACACATCTCTAATACCTGGCTTGCACTACAAATTTCTCGTATTAGAGTTTAAAAATGTGTGAAAAGCATTTAATTTTGTTGGAAAAAAAATAACAATTCTCTTGTCTGTTACCACGTGGACGGAATCGCGAGCAACATCTAGTTACTTGTAATATTAAATTGATGTTCTTAAATATATGACGTACTCTTGACATAGAATTAGCTAAAAACATCCCACAATATTGCACGACATTCACAACGTATCGAGATAAATCTCGTGTGAAACCTTAATGGTTTTCCTAACACGCACCTTAAGATTTTCAGAGCGTAATCCGCAAATAGGAAATTTTGTTCTCGCGTGCAAACCACCCCGCAGACAACACGCGATCGGGGGAGGAAAGTGCTGATAATATACTGGCACGATTTCCACTGTCTAGCGCTAGAAATGGCCGTACATTACTTATGTAACCGTTGTGAATTTAAAACAGGTTATGGTGAATCGTTCTGCTTCCTTGAAAACGTTATACGTGCTGATATTGTGTGTGTAACTGTTTGTCGAATCTTTTGCGATTAATGAGGATTGAGAACGCCTCCGTCTAGTTGTATAGAGATAGATGTATTGGCCCTTTACCCGGAAGACGTGGGTTCGATTCCCGCGTTGGAAACATGTTTTTTCCAAGTTTGGTTAGGACTTGCCGGCCTTAATGGATAAGAATATAAGGAATGGGAATAGGGGATTAGAGAAGTTGCGTCACCGGCAAACTCACTCACTGAATAAACCACACAGCACATCTCTGTTTCACGCCAGTTTTCTGTAAGGCGGTAGTATAACTCCGATCGAGAGACCCATGAGGTCGTGCCGAAGCATGTCTCTCCCATGGAAATGAGCATTCGTATTATGTACTTGAGATCGGAGATAATGTCTCATTGGTACACGCCTCCACCGGAGTTCGCACCCTCTCTAGTGCGAACCAAAGGTCTTACCCACTAGGCGACGGACTTTTTATTATTGATGATTATTTTGAAAGTTTGTGAAGCTATAGACCTACTTTACTAGAGCCATAACATTAGTGTGTATTTTTTAGGTAAAAATTATGTATTTCCATGGACTAAAAATAATTTTAAAAACTTTAAGCACCAGCAAGCAACAGACAGCTACTTTCATATTTCTGACTTTCGTATGCAAGTCATCAGTCATAGCATAGCATCTCACCTTTTAAAATAGAAATAAGTTACTGAAAGTCATGCTGATAGGCCGTTAAAGCCGAGACCATTACTTAGAATATTTCAACAAAACGCTGTTTCAGCGACCTACATTTGTGACTACAAGAATTTATTTTACCAGGTAGGCCCAGTGTTGAGTTTTATTACGAAAGGTGAAAATTTACAAAGCATTTTTATAGTGAAGATAACAGTTTATGGGGAATGGTTAATGTTCAAAAAACTATGTACGATGTTAAATGAAATAATTGAATGTGATTTGTTTTAGATAACATTTTTGTTGGCACGCGAAATGTACGATTGTGTTGTTAAGCTTAATTTTAAGAAGGTAGAGCTGATATTTCAAATATATATGTAGATTTTTATTGAAGTCAATAATATTAACTCGTTTTTACACGCGGCTAAGCCAGGGTGTAATTAAGACATATATCACATTTGAATATCTTACGGGATCATTAGAATGAAAAATGTTATATTTTATCTTAGGTGTGGGAAAATCGTGCTTCGGCATGATGGGCCGTCTCGACTAGAGAAATACTATGGCCATGAAGAAAATTGACTCGCTTGCACTTGTACTGTTTTTCGTCAAGTGAGTTTACTGGAAGCCAGCAATTCACTTGCAATTTTGTGATGTTTCAAATGTCCTTCGACGATGGCAGTCCACTATGTGACCCGTCTGCTTATTTGCACCCATTTCATTGAAAATTGGGTTTATAATAACTAAAAATATTAATATTGATTTAAAATAATACAATCTATTTCCTATCTGGTGACTTTGTATTGGTTTTTCGTAATAAAGTAAAATAAATGATGCAATTACAAGAAGATACAATGGACGACTCATTTAAGTAGCTTTATTAAAAAGGCGAAACAGCAATTTCGCAAAACGTTATCATAAAAAAGCACAATATTTTTCGTGCCACCTAATAATGTGCGTTTTTCTCGAAAGATATACTTCAGTTCACTTTAAAAAGTAAACCTTGTGATGTTAGAGCAGAGTTCATTTTCCCTCGACGAGTGTGAGTTTGAGCAAAATCGTTTCAACTTGAGCACGTCCATTTCTTTCGGCGTCCATAATAATGTTGGCGATTTATCAAATTGCAATTTCGTAATAGATACCCGCCTGATGTGACGTTAGATAAGGTATATAAATTGTCCAATTGTTTCGTCCAAGCAAACGAATGAAGACGTCTCAGTTTTTGTAATGAATGGCAAATTTTTATAATGTGGCAGAATAACCACATTATAAATGATAATTTGGGTTTTGGAATTTTTTAGTAACGTAATTAAAAAACAATTTATTAGTATACCATGACCTTTATTTATACTATATATTTTTTTATAAAAATAAGGGGGCAAGCGAGAAAACGGATTACTTGGTGGCAAGCAACTACCACCGCCCATAGACACCCGCAACATCAGGGTTGCATGTGCGTTGCCGGCCTTTTAAGAGGTAATACGCTCTCTTCTTGAAGGTTTGTAGGTCGTAGCGGAAATACTGTTAGTGCTTTTGGTACGGAATTTCAAAAATGGTGCGAGATACGAATGCTCTTGTAAGCCTGCGTTGTGGCTAGTAGCATTTGTTGTAACTTAAATAAATACTAAACTTTAAATACTAAACTTTTTGATACAGCACCTGTTTCCTGCATTCAAATACTATTGTTTTATTGACATGTAGCACTAAAATTAATGCTTTGTAATTTACGACACCGGACACGACAATGGCTTAACCATTTCAAATATCTTTTGTTCGACGCTCCTATCTGTTTTATCGGCAATTCTTTATACCATTTAACAATAAACTATCAAACTTTTATTCAACTGTAATGCACCGGGATAAGATTCATTTCTGAGCGATTCAATTTTAAGTGAGGTGGAATAGGTGGAAATGTCGACCTGACAATGGGTTTAAATGACTTTATCCCTGATGTCTTTCTTTAGTATTGTGGTTTAAAGCGTGTAGGAGTAATTTATGTTATAATTTCTTATTTGCCATTGATAAGGGAGCTGATTTATGAGCACAAGTAGAAATATGGCTTCTTTTTTGGTCTTTATCTGAACTTCCTTTAACCACAAGAAAGAGTTTTCATTCAACAATGGTAGCTCCGTCATTTCATAAAAAATGATATATTATATATATTTTTCCAATAAAATATCGAAGTACAATAATAATATTTATATTCTTTTAGTATACTATATATAAGGACGGAAATATATAATTAAATATATTTTCGTTGAATGAAATCCGTGATACAAGGGCTCGGGACTAGAACGATGTGACGTGAAGCGAAGATATTATGTTTTACAAAAAGCTATGTTTTTAAATGTAACTAGAGGTCGATAAATATCTAAATCCATCGTGTAGACGAGCTAAAAAAAACTTCTCAATTTTATCACAGACTTCAATTTGGCATAAAGGTCTCGTTACCAGGCCATGAAATTTGATTTAAAAAAAAGAATTTTCATCCATAAACAAAAAAGTGTTTCGTGTATGATCATCGTGGCATGTCAAAGTATTGTTGTGTGCGTCTTGTAGTGCGTATAGCCTTTTATTATACATAAAATAATTTAATTTTACATAAAATAATATTGGTATACCACGCTCTTCCTCCTCATAAACTATATTTAGGCGTCTTTCGTAGAATGAGGTTTCTGCTCGTATATATGTATATATATCTTCAGGCTTATCTTAATTTGTATTAAGTCCTAAAAAAATTTTTACAATGAAAAATAATGATATATTTAACAACGAGATTAGCACATAAGGCGTAAATTACACAAAAATAATAGAGCTTGTAATATTTAAATATCCTGGAAGCAGAGGTTACATCATATTTTTCAGTATAAACGCAATAGATGCTTAAGAATGCTTTATTTCCCTCTGGATTATGATCCATTTTGTTTGTAAGCGTGTATCATTTTTCATGTGTTTTCCCCCTGTGTTGAAGTAAGCGACACATTTGGAGCCTTCTCGAACATTTTCCTTATTATTTACTTCGTTTCTTCACCATTTAACATAATGGTAATGAAATAAAGTAAATATCATTCAAAAGAATTTAATTATGTAATTTAAAAAATATAATCGTAAATCATTAATTAAGACATAAGTAGAACAAGCTAATAACTAACATTTTACAACTTTCTAGTATATACTAATTTTTTAAAATGACATTTTGATAAATCTTGTGATTTGATGATTTCATTATCTGGCTTGTCTATCTCTAGTTATACATCAAATCCACATAATTTTAATTTCAAACCATTTTTCCGGTTCTGAGCCGTCTATTTACGCGAAAATCGAGCAGTTTTTATAATTTTAGTTACCCGCTTCTTTCACTTATGTCTTCAAATATTTTTTTTATTCCATAACTATGAACAGTTGATTCTCTGGACCATTAAGTTTTGGACCCTATGGGTCCTAAGGCTAGACTGAATGTTTAAATTATTTTCATACAATTTTTAGACCTACTTTTAAATTATTATTATATTTATTGTACTATACTTACAGCTATACTTGAAGTGTTTTTTAACAATTATGGACTATTATACCTGAGTGATACTAGGTGCAGGTCAAAATTCAAAAGTCACGGTCAGTCCGTCATATTTGAAGCTATGGTTTGAAAAACACTTGTAGCATGATTCAGTTTTTGTAATAGTTGTATCAACGATCTACTAAGCTGATCGTCAATCTAGCAATTACAGCTCCTGTTGTGAATCATGCTACAAGTGTTTTTGAGTCCATAGCTTCAACTGTGATGATAGATTTTGTCTTTTGAACTATTTATATATCAGAAACTAAGAACCTAAAATTTAACCTGAAAATCTAAAAATATGCATCTAAACATCTTTTAATTAAAGGTGAAAAGTATAAAATAGTGTAGTATTTTAAGCAAACAAGTACAAGTTACTGAAATCGCAATATTTGGCTATGAAATATTTATCCTCTAGCAGGTCAGCGCTCGGCGTAAGCCCCGGACTTCGGGTTAAGCGGCTTTTTGCATACATTACTGTCATCTCCTAGGGAATAGTGAAAACTAAATAAAAACAAGTTTCGACCATTCTGTTGCCGTGGGAGAGCCATGTTTCGGAATAAATGGGCTGGCTGTATAGAGAAATATCAGAATCTCATAGAAAACCGACGTAAAACAGCACTTATGCTGTTTTACGTCGAGTGAGTTAGTTAACGGGACGCCAATTATCATTGAAACTAGGCCAGTTATACTATGCAAGAGTATTTTAATGTGTGTGTGTGTGTGTGTAGTACATAAAAACCCAGTTAGACGGATGACCAAAACGACTGGCGCGAGATCAGGCTCAGGGCTGACTTTTACATGCCCACCCGAGGCATGGATCTTCTTACCTGTCAGACAATCACGTTACATTGTCCTAACAGAAGTTGGAAATATTTTTTTAATGGGGATCGAACCCATGACTTTTGCATCAAGAGCCACCCTCTAAGCCACTGGACCACGGAGGTGAGGCTCTGAAGAAATAAAAAGTTTCTCTAAAAAAGACACTACCAGAAAATGACGCCCACAACTTTGTTGTTTGAAATTAGTTTATCTCGCAGGAACCGTGTAATTTTTCAGATCACAAAAATTTCAATTCCTTTCTCTGCACCCAAGGAATCTTCATACGAAATTTCAGTAAAATTCATACAGTGTTTTGGGTTAGAAGATGTAAGAGTCCGACAAAAACATTTTCACATTAAAATGTTATGGGGGACAAAACGGAGTGAAATGAAAAAATCATGATTGCAAAAGATTTTTTTTTAATTATTAATTTCTTGCTAGAATCATCTAGAACGAAGTAAAATGCTTGTAATGTAATATGAAGTCTTAATATGACTTCATATTACATACGGATCTTTATTTCTACCAAATATTAACTGTGTCCAATATATGCAATGTATACAATGTAAAACACATATAAAATTATACTTTACACCTCTACATTTCGTGAACGAATCGCTAAACTCGAAAGCTCTTGTGTTTCAAGACAATATTTCTGAAATACCTCCCAGCGAACCCTCACTTGAAATAACTTGAAAAGTTTTGGGATAACAAAAAAGGTCTCCCTATATTGTACTTCACCATGATTATTATTTTTGATAGCAGCTGAAAATATATTTAGAAAAAAGTTTAGTTTTAAAAATTTTAAATGTAAAAATATAGTGTAATAACATCATAATATTATTTATTTTTTGGACAGTAAGAGAAACAAACAGCTTATTAGAATAGAAAATAACAGTCAAAATATCTTATAAGATTTTATAATACTTATTAAGACTTTAAAAATACCAATTGCTTACTTTTTTAAAAACAAAAAGCGATTATCTATTTCATAATAAAATGCTAGAAAAAAACAAAACTACAGATTTCGTTTTTGAAAACACGCACAACAAGCTTTTTTTCAATTTATACACAAATAGCAACTTATTAATTGTGCCTTTACTTTAAAAGTAAGAAAAAGGTAAAATAAATAAAAAAAATATACGAACCATGTAAAACTTTTAGTTATAGCAGTATAAAAAATTTATTAAAACAACGGATAGTTTCATTTGAAAACATTCTGATGCTTTTCGTTAATTTCACCGTCATATCTTTTTAACAGTTTCGACCGATTTTCATTAAACTTAATATTGTCTTAGAGCACTACGTAAGTCACCATTAACATACAAAGAATCTTAATTAAAATTGCTTCATTCATTTAGGCGCTATGATGCCATAGACAGGCACATACAGAGAGAGAAATTTATATGTCCTTTCGTTTTTCGGGGGTTAGGAAAATTAGAAACAATAAAAAAAACTTACGTTCCGTTCAACGATCTCCAGAACAATCACATAAAGTCAATTCACAGCACATCACAAAACGAAGTTCGCAAATTCGGTTTCGTATGCCGGTTCGGTTTCGGCACGCGAGTACCCTCCCTGGCACTCGGGATATTACTGAGGGGAGGGCCTGGGACCTCGAAGCAGACGCGCGCATCGACAGAGGGTACCAATACCCAGGTAAGAAATGTTTAACATCCCTGACTCGAGCATGAATGTCATATGTGGAAATGGAAATGCGGTTATGAGGGGCTGCACCGGAATTTTTTATTCGCAATTGGGACATTTCGGAACTTTTGGCCAGTTTGGCCTAAATTTTGAGGGTTCAAAAAGGATTGTGACGAAGGTGAAAGAATGTTTTAAGCGAGAGATCCTTTTTTTATATGATCACTTTAAATTTTGAACAATTTTCATAATTTTATAATCATAAAAATTAAGTACTTTTCTTTTTAGGAGATTCAAATTTGCTCTCATTAGAACGTACATTTTTCAGTTAATAAATTAAATTTTTTACTCAACGCTGCGGCTTTAAATGCTAACCTAAAAATGTAAATATTTTTATGTGAAAATATCTGGTCTCGTTATCACTCCACGCAGCTCAAGAGAAATGAAATAGGCCCGCAGGCGGGATGCTAAGCCTAATTAATCCTACTCAGTTTAATGTGGTAACCTTTAGAACAGTTGTTTACTAAGATACATAATACTATGTGAAATATCAATATATTAATACTCGAGTGGAAACATTTGTACCCCTTTTGACGAAAGACGCGTAGATGTGCAAGTATGAAATTTCTTATAGATAGTTGATATGGAGGAGGAGTGTGAAATACCAAAATTATTTTAAAAATAATTTATATTACATGTGTTTAATAAATGAAACGATACGCACACTACAATATAATAGTTTTTTATAGCTCTTCACCACTTTAAGTTTCTTCACCACATTAAGTTTTCTTAATAATTTATATAATTATGGTCGAGTTTTGACCAAAGGATGGATGCATTTTGCAGGATCTAACACTCGAATTGAGCTCACGCACATAATAATATTCGTTTGCTGTGGAAAAGCTATGCTTCGGCACGAATGGGCCGGCTCGACCGGAGCTATACCACGGCCTTACAGAAAACTGGCGTGTGCGTGGCGTGTTACGTGAGTGAGTTTATCGGTGGCCCAACTTCCCTAATCCCCCTATCCCTATTCCCATTCCCCCTAGGCCGGCAACGCACTTATGGATTGTTGTGTACTTTTCGGATGTTACGAGTGTCCATTGGCGAAGGTAGTTCTCCATCAGGGATAATTCAGTTGACGTTTTAATACTGAAACAATTTGGTATCATCGTACACATTTATTTACGTTTACATGTAAAATGGTGGCCATCAAAATTTCCTTCCATCTGACTATCCGATAAAAATGGGAACGAAAATATTACGAGTGTGGCGGAGGCTTATCTTTTCGTTTTAATGGGAAAGTTAAAACGACTCCTTTTATATTAACTGTATTTTCTTTTCTTAATGAAACGTTTTTGCTTTGTGTTTTTGCGAAATGAAATCTTTTACCATAAATGTTATTACCGGAGTAAATGATGGTGAAATTAATAATGTTTTTGTTAGGGCGCCATGTTTTTTTATTATCCGTTTTTGTTGGCTCTCAAAAAGGCTTGTTATGAAAAGATTTTTGTCCGTTTGGTAGGATTTCTGTTTGTGTTGCCCTTGTGGGAATTTTAATATCTGCTAATGATAAACATACTTTTTGCTATGCTGTGCACAAGTAATTTATTTTTGAAATTTGCCTTTTTAAAGTTAGAAAAATAACACTAATAAACTAATTTACATTTAAGAATTAACATTTCTTTAACGTGGAATATTGTTTATGAGTTATAGCAGAGCCGATAGTAGCAAAAAATAGTTTGTACTTCGTGTACTAAAACCTCATTGGTAGTAAGCGAGTTTCTGTGTTTCAACTTGGCTTGTATGCTACTGCGTGGTTAAATATATTTTATCTGATTAGAATAGATTAAAATAAGAAATCAATTCTTGAATAAGGTTAATAATAGACATAGCATTTAAATATGATCTAGGCGGGTTTGTCAGATAGCTGTGACCTACTGCAGCCCTTTAAGAGCTTTAAAACCTATATTTTATATAACATTGAACCATATGTTTAATAAAATAACAATATTATCATAGGTAGAATGTGTTTAAATACAGTCTAATATTTTTTTAATGATTTCGATGTGTATTTGTGTTTTGTTTTTGGCACTTCAAATCATTAGCACTTACGTATTAAAAAAATATTTTTTTTAGATTAACTTCGTTCCAAATAATTTCACGGAAGAGCAGTAAATGAAACAAAAAAAAAACAATGAAGACTCCAAAATTTGTTTGTACATTTTTCAGGATAAAAAAGTTTCTGTGTCCTTTTTCGATATTTAAACTTAAGATACTTAAAGTATGTAAAGTATTTTCAGCAAAGTTCAGCAGTTTGAGCGTGAAGAAGTGACAGACAGACACACTTTCGAATTTATAATATTAGTATGGATATTCTAAGAGCTATGAATTAAATGTTCATTGAAATGTATCAAACTATGTTTTTTGCAAATTTTGGATTAGATCGGACTCCAGAATGACGGTCTCCCATACTAACTTTAAGCCCTTTTTTACACCCTTAGGAGATGAACTTCTAAAAATCCCTTCTTATTAGTCACCTTTGTCATACAGAGAATATTTTTGTTACTGCGATCAGTGGTTTAGGCTGTCGTTGATTCCTAAATTCAACTTATTTATGCACGCGAAAATTCAACTTATCTATGTTGTTGACAAAATATTACAATTAAAGTTTACATGGAAACACACAGGTAAAAAGCTTTTAATAGTTTTTTTTCTAAGTTGAAATAACAATTGAATAAAGAATAAATTTAAAGGGTACCAGTTAGAGCGTTTCATATCAGTAAGCAGATATTATTGTCAAAAGTAAGCCATATTTTTGTCACTATCAAAAATCTATAAAAACAACCATCGAGCACTGAATCCCTTAAATCCAGTAGCCATTAGCTAAAATGCGCCACCAAATATACAATGACCTCTTTGTTATATCATTTTGTGCCTTCGCGTGAACAAATTGTAACTACAGAGTTGGTTCAGAGAGGCCACCTTACGCTGGCCAGCCTAAGAGAGATGTATGTTCGTCGCGGAACTATTAATCATTAGGTACTAAAAGCCCGTACAAAAAATTAACGAAACCTCCACCAGGGAGAGCGAAGTATTCGTCTGTTTTAGTGAATTGTGTTGATAATGATTAGAAAAAATATATTAAACGAGTTAAACGTTACCTGATGGTTAGTATACACTAATGCCGAACGCCATTTATCCGTCATAAGAATAATAAAAAAAATGGAAGAGTTATACTTCGGCACGAATGTGACCAGAGGTCCAACTACTACGTCACATTCCCTATGCCTATTACCTTTTCCTATTTCCCTAACCTACACTTAGAGGTAAGTTACCTTAGGGTGACCAAAATTGGCTTCCGTCTTTTTAATACTTCCGTACCCAAAGGGTAAAAACGGGACGCTATCACTTAGACTTCGATATCTGTCTATCTGTCTCTCCGTCTGTCTATCTGTCTGTCCGTCTGTCTATCTCAAGGCTGTATCCCAAGAACGGTAATAGTGATATTTTAAATTTTCATAAACTATGTAATTTTATTGCCACTTTAATATTTTTATTTTATTAAATTTTTATAATATAATTCATTATGTAATAATTAAAATTAATACTAAAAACGTGTTTTTTAAAGTTTTTTCTTCTTGGTACTGGATGGCGCTGTAGTACGTCTACATCGCGCTGTCACTTGTTAGGAAGTGTAAAGCTAAAGTTGTCGGCCTTTAAAACACTATTTTCTCCATTTTTTTTTCTTGTACGGAACCCTTCGTGGACGTCACGCAATTGGCCGGTTAATTTTATACCCCTAAGTGATAAAAATTATTCACTATTTACATTAACGCCAATAAATCTCGCAATTGGCCGGTTTACTTTATATCCCTAAGCGATGAGAATTGTTCACTATTTACATTAACGCCAGTAAAAATCGATGAAGTTTACATGGGACAGCTAGTAGAACATAATACTGTAGCACCATTTAAAGGTAAGTTTGCCGATCTAAATACAAAATAATCCCTATTATTTCCATCAAACAAAGCGTATTGACGGCATCGGAATTAGTTAATAAGATATTATAAAGGGGAAATCTGAAAGGGGTTTGCGAAACTTCGTAAGCCTTTCAGACTGAAAAGTGTTCAGACCGTTAAAAATTCGGATTACGCCCGTACGCCATAATAAATCGATTTGGGCGTCGGATTTACATGCTGAATTAATATTAACGAACTATAGTGCGATAAATCTTGTTGTGAACTTATTTTTAACGATAATGTGTTGCTTCAATGTCATTTTGTGCGCGTTCTTAATGATTTAAGGTTTTTTTTTATTTAAGGTTTTGTGGGAAATCTCTTCTGTCTGTTGAAAGGATGTCCCAGTCCCGTTTTGTGCGCTATATATGCGATAATATTAATAATCCCACGACACCTTTTTTTTCATTTTTTTTTCACGAACTATATCAAACTATGATACCATCCAACAGCGCTAAAATTATTCATGGTCTGGATCATCTATTACGATGAATGATTTTAGCACTGTTGGTTGGTAACGGAGGCTTATTAATTAAGCTTCAAGATGATGGCTGTGGCAATTCAAACACAAAATAAGCAATTAACTGACAAAATACCTATACATAATTAGGGAATTAATACCCATTGAAATAAAGTAAGAAGCTTTAAACTGTTTTGCAACTTCAAATTATTTGAAATCACTTGAATGTGTGGGTGCACTTAATTTGCTTAGAGTCTAGACTCTCACCTCTAATATGAATAAAAGTACTATATGTAGAATAATATCTATACTGGCCCCTTAAGACAGATTCACATTTCTGACGAAGCAAACCCAAAATGTTTTCAGCAAAATGTTAAAACCCCGACTTAACGCTAAATATTGAGATTGCCACTCGGAATGTCAATTATTATAATTCTGAATCCCTCCGAGTTCTATAAGACCCATACGAAAGGTGAAAATTCGAAACAAATTGTGTTAAAACGTAATAGAGGCTCGTACCCCGTAAAAGTTTCCATCAGATTACGACGCAAATTCAATATTTAAGATTGATTTGGGCAGATGGAGGGATGAGCGAATGCGTTATTCACTTCTAGACTTTTAGACTACGTTTGAAAATGGCGTTTCAAAAAGAACTCACAAAAAATATATGACCGTAGAATGTATGAATAATATGTTCATGGTTTGCAGGTTATGTTTTTCTACCTTAAAAGCCTTACTTAGATGACCACTTTTTGACGCGATGCAATCATTACGTAAAGTTTGCATATTTATAAAATGCGTTTGCGTTGCGCATACGCACGAAGTAAATGAAATTATATCGGTTACACGTTTGCCGAACATTAGCTATTAAACATGACAATGTTTTTGTTAAGACCTTTGGGTCCACATGAAAGTTGCGCGCGTAGTTATTTACATTTTTTTTTTTCAGGGAGATACCATACCTTTTTAACGTTAACAAATACTCGAGATCTCGATTCGTCTTAGTACTCAACTCAAACCTACGAAAATAAAGAAAATACAAGTTGTTCCTTTTTTAAATTACTGAAATTTCAGAACGAGGAATTCAGAACAAGAAGGCTTCCAATGTAAAATGTGAACAATTTACATAGTATTAGCGCTGATCCGCCTTCATCCAATCTTCCGTGCGAAACGGACTCTACTTAGATTACTTTTTTATGTTAATTCGTTTGTTTTTATCTAATAAATATTTTATAGATCGTTTCTGCAATAGCAATGTTCAAATTCAGTTATTACCGTCTAATTGTTCTATATAATTCTATAGCTTAGCAAAAGTGAGTGCGTTTTAATTGAGGCCTTTATTGAAATATGGGAAACCCTAAAATATGTTTTAATAACTAATATTTTAAAACAATTTCTATTGGAGTCTAACAAGAACTTTAATGTTGCCACAAATAAAAACATTGTCATTGTCTGATTGACCTATGGCTAGTAAGGCAGCAGCAGCTCTGAGCGCGAGGACCAGGAGGGGGCGTTTTTTTTTTTCATTTATTATTTTTTATTTAAAAATAAGGTACATCTATAGGCTTTTCGCCCATATCCTTTGTTTGTACTCCTTATGTTAGGTTTTTTGTA